>JTDE01001077.1:102877-127731 GCA_014338405.1 Paragonimus skrjabini miyazakii
AAAACAGCTTCCGTGTACAACATATTTGGTGTGAACAGGGAAACTAGTTAGTTAACCAAAGTAAAATAAACAGTACCTTGAAATCTAATGGCTTGTGCCTACCAAGTTGATCGACACTAATCAACGTGCTGCTTAAAGGGAACAGTTTTACATCAGTCAGTTTAGCAATCAGTCGAAAATAAGAATCACAATATCGTAAATGTGAACACCGCTTATAGAAAAGGATTCTTATATCTAAGACCTCGAGATTGTGGAACAATTACTCGGTAATTTTGTTGCCTCACGCTACGTTCAATATCAGTTGGATTGGACTAACCTTGTTAGTGCTCAGACGCAATCATAGTTAAAACGACGTTATAAAAATGGCAATTTATTGTAGATTACTTATATAATTACTGTCTTAAAAGTAATTAACCTGGGCATGGCACGTCTGTTCCTGGAAAGACTGGGTGAAATCTGTATGATACCACTGGATAAAAACAGTCTAATTTGTTGATAGCCAAACAGGCGAACCAGTTTTGAGTAACAAAAATGCTACCGAATAATTTCGCTCGCTGATGCTCCGTCTAAAATGTACAAGTTTATCGATTTGGCTGCAAAATCACGAATACTTAGATAATTATCCAACAAGACATATCTCATTTCATGGGATTTTCCCACGGCAGGGTGTTGTAAATTATATGGGCATACAGTAGTCCCATTTTACAGTATTTCGGTTATTTAATTAATTGAGTTGTCAACTATTTTCAGTGTTTTGTTTACCTCGTTTATCATTTTATGATCCGTCAATAAATTAAGTGATTGTTTGTTTGCTAGATTTAGACAAAACTCCCTCCTTTGGATACAAAATGTTTGTCGACAATCAGTACGTTTCGCTACTTGACAGTCTGTTGTCAACTGACCCCTTCAGCGCGAACTAACAGTCACCGGTGATGGAAGCATATCATTTTCGACTCTCTCGTCTGTCATAAAGTTCTTATAATTTGGCCATTTTAAAATCCTAAACCGGTTCTAAAGGAAACATTGAAATGTAGCTTTTCTCCAACGAGATGCAGTGTGCACTTATGGTGAGTTAAAGACCATCGACTACTTTGTAAGATCTTGTAATGATCATTCGTCGTCGGTAAAATAAACTACCAGCTGAAATCCATCGCAGAACTATCCATAAAAATTATAGTGTACTGTGGAATCATTATTAATTTAATACATTCCAGGTGAATAGACCTCAGACATAACTCATGCGTTGTGCAAAACTGTGAGAAGTGCTTATTGACATTGACTAACAACAGCGTTCATCAAGACAGAAGTAGCAACCTAAGTTAACATGCTATGTAAACATTACGACTTCCGAGATTAAGCTGTGAAGAAAAGATACTGTATATTTCACGTTTGCTCATCGGTAGAAATCAATTTAAGTCGGAAGTATAGAAAACCTTTTTGAATTCACACGTAGCTCACTGGGGAAACTGGAGCAAAACTTTTCGTCCAACCATACGTTACAGCGATTAGCGACTGAAAATTTCAAGAATTCTACTTTGCTTGTCAACAGTTGCTTCACTCTTGAAATTTAATACAGGTTTGTAGGCATGGGGTCTAAGAGTATCCAAAAGATTGTTGATTTTTATTACGTTCCAGCTTCACATCGCATGCCTTACAGAATAGCTTTCAAGGCGGCTTTTACGACATTCAAAATTAACGTAGCGTGTTGCTTCATGCGACCTTCTCATCTTACATTCATGACATTTTTAAGCTTCGAATGTAACTTTCAATTTCTCCACTCAGTAACTGGTGGATTCCGGCGCAAACCGTTTGAAAACTTCTTTTTGAGTAGCCAGTCCTTTGAATCACGTGGAAGATTCTATCATAGCTTTCTGTCAGGAAACGAGGTCTAAATGTGACAATTCCGAGATATCCGTGTGTATTCGTAGCTCAGCTTGTAAAGTGTTTGCAACATTTGTGCTCGCTGCTTTGGTTGCTGTTTCTAATTCAGGCGAAGTCCAGGTTTTTCGCGATTGGGTCTCCTTTACTTGCTAAACTCTACCACAATGCTTATCAGTAATACAATTTCCATGTTCATCCTAGGCATTAGTTGTCCCCAACATGAACTTTTCGACAGATCTTGCATAGATGGTCACTCCTCTGTATCTTTTGATGGACTTCATAAAACGCGGCAATTTGAATGGGTAACTGGGTTAAAATGTGAAATCTATAAGCCCTCAGCATAGTTTCCTAACTCCTCTGGCAGAAAGCTTGCTGCCTTTCAACTAACTCTCCGTGTTCCTAGTTTGAATCCGATCAACGTCTAAATTCTTGTATGTGAGGCTCTTCATACCTGCCACAGTGCTAATCAGTGACAAAACAGCCTGACAGTAAAGTGTCTGAAAAGTAGAAAATATGGGAAGCTGGAAATTAAAGAAAGACGCTCACAGATCATGCGTTTGAATAAGAAAAAGCGACTGTCTGCGTTTTCCGTATAACTATGTTTTCATGAAGTCTCATCGCAAAGTCTTTGCTTATGAGTATAAACTAATTTGGTGGGTTGTGGCTGCTACTGTCTGCTTTCTTTTTTTTGTTATGTTTGGCCAGTTGCCTAAACCAGAAATTCATACACACAAAACCTGACATCTTTACTAACAGTAGTAAAACAGTAAACGGCATTATGCTGTATCTTTATTCTAGTATTTTCATTTACTGTAAGAAAATAAATTCAATAGAAAATAACTTGAGCTTTCGCTTATGTTGGTAGTCCCAGATCTTGCAAGGGACCGAGCAGTTTCATCCGTCTAAGAGTGCGCTGAGGGAACCCTTCATGTCGACGTTTGACTGACGCAAACAAACCAGCTGGACTCGAACGTTAACAAGCGTAGCTGCAAGCTATGGAACGCAGAGTTCTACAGGAAGATATCATTAGCTTTTTCAGAATCTTCAGAGTGATCAGCATCCCACTACTTCACGAAATGACCAGAAGACTAGTGACACATTGAAGTCTCATCTGCATGTGATAACAAAGAAGTGGTGAACTTTGCATTGTAGGCCCTAGAGACAATTCACCCGTAAAAATTGGACTGTATTTTTGCAACAATTGCTGGTGACTTGCGTTGTATCAGAACAGGACAACTTGTGGTGAGGTGGACAATTATCTGGGAATCTGCCTGTAGGCTTTTCATTAAACATGTGGTTTTTATACCTTTGTAGCCGATCGTTTGTCCGCTTTTTTCAGTAATTTAATTCTTCGCTTTTGGGATAACTTATCTTCAAAGTTAGAACTAGTCAGTACTGCATATTCTTTCTCGGCTCAGGTTTCAGACTTCGATCGTCAGTTGTTTGACATCTGTGCCAGTAACATCACATCAAGCGAGACCGAATTGCCTCATCTAAACGTCCTGCCACCTCTGCTCACCAGTGATGTTCATTGTTCTCTATCTCCCCGAGAGGTAATGCAATGACTGTTCTGCTAAATCCATTTAACAGTGGTATTATTAAGCACAGTGAAGCGAACTGACCTCGAAAGATGCATCTAATATGTTGCGCAATATTTTCGTTTTCGATGACTAATCGAGATTTTGTTGGTATCAGTTGGACAGTTGTACGGTAAACGGATTCCATACCTTCACTTTGCCTATAAAGTCTTCATTGTGAGATTATCAGCCTAATTTATCATGACATTTATTGTGTCTCTCGTTAACAGGATAGAGCAAGCTGGATAGTGAACATAAACTAATGCGACCGAGTGTCTAGCTATGGTGATTTAGCCGTACCAGCTGTGAAGTCCGTAGCACAATAGTCAACATAATTATCCAGAAGTTCGCAGCTTGAGTTCCATTTCTAGTAAGACCAGAAATAAAAATTCCCCTTAAATTTTAGCAAAAGCAAAGCTCATAATCATTGTTATTTTCAAACCGATCTATAGGTTGAGAGACGACTTTTTTTCTTATGTTTCCATCTAACCAGTAAGAAAATCGTGGAGACATTCATGGATGAGCCGCTTTGCTCAGATAGTCAACTGCCTCGGGATCACTGATAATCGGTGTACGTGTCAAGTCAACAGAAAGAGAAGCTGTGATCAATTAAAATCGAACAATCACAGTTTTCCATTTTAAAAAAATCTAAATTCAATAGCAATTTAACTAGTGTACAACAGAGAAATTATGTTCATATCCAATAAGCTGATTATACTGACCAGGAGAAACGAGGTTGTCCGATCACATTACGTTATTCAATCAGACTTGGCCACCATTAAACTCCGTCACGTCAACCTGGTTATTAGTGCTGTCAAGAGATCAGACAGACGACAGCAAACACAACCATGACGTGTCTAATAATCGGTTGCAGGATGGTGTGCGTACGTGCGCTTGCAAAAGTATTTGTATGCACCTATCAAGGTTGGAGTGAATGTATCGACTGGCCGAAACGCACTTTTGTGCGCACAATATTCACATCATATCGGGAAATGCCCTTGTATGTTGTCTACGTTAAAGGTCAGTGCATACGATTGGGAAGAACGACAAACACCAGATGGGTATGTCGAACACAAGAACCTATTGTCATGTGTTCGCATTCAGCACGGATGTGCCTGTAAGTTATGTTGGACGCACGTACTTTTTTGACCAAGTAGACGACGAAAAGTTAGGATTGTGAGTGTGCTGACGTTCTATATCGTAGTTATGAATGATCGAGAGTAAAACCTAACCAGAATTGGTTAACTAGCGACAGAATTGCATGTGGTGCAGCCTAAAGATGTTTATCTATACTGTCTGTTCAGCTGAATATGTTCAACTGCCTTCAACAATAGTTACGCTTCGGAATGTATTTTATTTTTCCGTTTATATGAGCTCAACAGACATGTTGGATTCGGTGTTAATCAGTTACTCACAAACGAAAGTGGTTGAGCGTTGACATACGATAATTCGGTCGTGCCTAACGTGAGGTCAATGGCACAGTGGTAAACACGGTTGCCTCATGAACAGCGTGACCGTGGTTCAAGTCCCGACAGTGGGATGATATGCACTACTGACGAGCTCTCGTGCGAGCGAAACTCGAGTCTAGTGCTTCTGCAGTTCGAAAGAGGCCGACTGGATAGTCTATGGGAATGCGACAGCTACGATCAATTGTGGGTGATGTTCAGCTCGAAATTACTCACTTAATTCGTGTGAAAACTAAATAACACTCAGAATCTACTTAGTAGAAAATCCATGTTGGTTAAAATTGACTTATTTTACGACAGCATCGTAACAGGTGCTGTTTTGACTAACCTAAGACAAAAATCATGATTTGCCGTTATTTTCATGCAAACGCCTCTTGTGGGTCTAGTGAATAGAGTAAAGTGAATGAAACTTATCAACCAACAGATTATGAGTGGGTAAATTGCGTGACTGTGCCCATGCTCTACATTAGGTCTCCTTTCTCTGTTCCGTCTTATAATATGCTAGAGTGGCAACAAAAAAAAGTTGACCAGGAATTATTTGGACAGTAGACCATCTCAAAACAATTTATGTACATCATGAGAACTGGAAAGGCCAGTGTGTATACAAGTGTCTTAATTTGTAAAATAGCTACTTGAAAAAGGTTGAAGATGGCAGAAACCAGTGCTTACTGTTTTCACACGTTCACGTTCCTGCCCACTAGAGCTCCTGTCATAGGTCATATCCTGTAATCATACATGAATACGGTCGATCCCAGACTACGGGTTTTATACTGGTAAAGGTCACCAACTGGAATCCAGAAAGCAGTCCAGAAGGCTCATCGTCATTGAATATATCGCCAGTTCGGTTCTTGAAATAAGGGGTTGCCAGTTCAAACTTTGTTTGGGTTAACCTAACAAGTCCAGTCAGCTGCAAAGCCGTGATAAAATATTTGCTCAGCTGAGCAAAGTGAGTTATCATTTTTTCGATCACACTCTCAATGATTTGCGCTACAAGGCCAATGTAAAACGTATTCACTCATAATATCGCGTAGGTAGAGTGACCTTCACGTTGACTGGACAGTGTCCCAACACACCTCGGTTGGTGAGTCAAATAGTCTCAAAATACTCTGAGCTGCAAGATTGCTCCTCTCTGTTTCTATAGTGTTTCTTTGTACTCGCAACGCCCAAAATCTTGGCTTGATTTACGCAACCAAAGATATTTTCGCTCTTGATCATGCGACTTCTTTAAGTATGCCAGCATAAAAAACAGTGTAGAGCAAGGGGCAAGAAAGTCTTTGATAAAATCATAATCAAAATTTGACAAACACGGTTTCGCTAATGGTATCGTTATTTAAATTATCCAAGTTTGTTTGTTGTTCAACCGGGTACAGCGCTCACAATATCGTCTATCACGGCTAAAAGGCGAGTAGCTTGTAGGTGCACGAAAAACTCATAATTCCAGCCACCTAATTTCTCTGTGCCGTGAATCGTCTAAGTCGTCTCACAATATTGACTTTAAACCTAGTGCTGTTTGTTAATTTGATGGTAATCCGACAGAACACCTTCTGGATTACCTAGGCTGCATGTGACCCCAGGCTAGGACAGCCTAGAAACTTTCGGATTTGACAAGAACGCCAGTGAGCCAAGAGTAACAACGATAGATTTCTTTTATGTGACAGTCGCGCTGGCCAAACGATGCAAGCCACTCAGAACAAATCTGTCTAACACCGTAAACAATGGTCTTTTATTAATGGAACCAGCAAGTCTTGTGACAGTGCTCTAACAACAAAATTTTTGCAAACTAATACACGTTTTTGTTGCAAACAGTAACAAATATGTTTAATGTACGAGAGCCACAAACGTAGCTGAACGCAATGAACAACTCAAATGAAGGATGAAAAACTGTAGCACGTCACCAGATGACTAACTAACAATTTTAAAAGTTTTCCTGCTGGTTTACCCCAGTTTCCTCAATTGTTTACTAATGCCACTCAGCACAGCCTTCTGATAAATGGTTCATTTGTCGGATAGATTTGCCATTATTGCACTCCTCTAGACTACTTATCGACCGCACTGTCAGCTTGGGTTGACTTCTTCATTGCTATCTTTCTAATTTATTTACTAACAACGTAGTGGCATAGAAAACTAAGAGACCACATATATACGCCCATTATGCTGTGAAAGTTTACAACCATTATGGTCATCTTCGCGTTCTGTTTTTTCGAATGGAATAATGAAACCGTTAGTTTGCACAAAAGAATTTCCACCATGGCCATGTTGGTCATGGAACCTGTGTGCTCAAGTGGGAGATCTTTCTCTGTTTATGGTTGAATACGCATAGTGGTAGGAACACCATGAATGAATAAAGATAAATATGCTTCAATCTGGCTGATTGGTTTATCAGATTATTCTGCTGCGTTTACTAGTGCGCACCACCAATAGATTGTTTCAGAAATATCCTAATGATTGTATACAGTATGCATCGAAAATCGTGCAAAAATTTACACTTAGCTGTAAGATGTCTATAAGACTTATCTGTTGTGCTATCACTGTAATCACCGATCGAAGTTATCACTGTGCTCAAGTTTTGTGGCC
This sequence comes from Paragonimus skrjabini miyazakii, assembly GCA_014338405.1. NCBI lineage: Eukaryota > Metazoa > Platyhelminthes > Trematoda > Plagiorchiida > Troglotrematidae > Paragonimus > Paragonimus skrjabini miyazakii. The sequence continues at coordinate 110,376 of JTDE01001077.1, forward strand.
CATATTCAGAAAATGCAGCTTTTCCTAAACCTATGCAGAATCTCCGTTGGGGAACTAATTAACTGTATACAGTTCGAAACATATTTTATAGTTTTCACCTAAGATTGGTTAACGTTACGTTCTACGTACCGTCAGTATAAGTTATCGAATTTCATGAAGCCTTATGTCAAATCCCCATATATAGTAAATTCAGATTATTTGACATGACTTTCAAAAATGCGATCTTCTGAATCTCCAAAAAAATAAAGAAATATTGAAATAATGTTCCTATAATCTACTCTCAAGTCTTCCATCATTTTTTACCTATAAGTCCGCCAATCGTGTTAGCATTTACTAGTCTTGTTATCAGTTGCATAAGTGTTAACATCTCGTTCATTCTCATCAACTGCGAACGTAAAATATACAAACCATATACACCAACCAGAAGTGACCATGACTTTACATACAACTAACCGCACCATATATATTACATCAGCAGGACTAAAGCTGTGTGGTCTGTTGTCTCAGACATATATGCCAAACGGAACGTTAGTTGAATGTTCGTCCACTCAAAGTACATCAGTTAATCTGTAACTGGAATGAGCAACCTAAAGTCCTACAAGGGCAGTCAATCAGTAAAATTCCCCTACAGTTTAACTGCTATGGTTTTTAATAAACACCTTTATGAATTAAGGTTATTTAAAAACACTTGCTCTTACGCCAGTTGATTCGTTCGTAATGACCTAAACTGTCGATGGCCAGTAAATTCCAGTTTGAGTGCTTACCAATAATCTGAATGAGATGAATGGATCAACTTGGCCATCTGTTGTCTTGTAGTGTCTAGTAATCGATAGTGTGGGATTTTGAGCAGCAGGTTCACCTGTCATGATTTGTTGTTCCGTCGGTTGCCCCAATCATTTCGGGACGTTTTCTGCGACTCACCGAGGCGGTTGTCTATGTGCTGTGTCTAGCATGAACGTCACGGCAACAACAACATAACTAGCAAACAAGCTAGGAGACAGAGCAGTTTAACATACTGTTTTCGTGAATCTATAGAATTGCCCGTTTGCTGCATTAAACCAAACGCACGTATGTAGCCGCATATGTTCGACCTATAAAAAACTCGAAGTTTCTTTTCAGGACTACCTCAGAACTACAAAACAGAAATGTCTCCTAATTAGCCGTTAGGATTGGTTCACTATCCTACTTCACACTATTCCTCACAAGAAATATGTTGGAAGTGAACTTCTTAGGGTATCCACCTGATAGTAATGTTTTTACTCAATAGACCCCTTTCTGCCTGCAGCGTATCGCAGGTGCAAACAAGCTTTTCTTTGTGAGTCAGGGTTTTGACAAAACCATTTTGTATGTCGCTGAAGAAAAGTTGTGAACCTAAATATAAGGACCACTTCAGTTTACTTCACAATGAACTGAACGCTATAACTTATAATGTGCACGGTTATTAATACCTACCCACAAGACAGTCTAACGGTTTATCCGATTCAACTTCCTGGGGTGAAGTTGAGCCGAGGTGAGTACTGTAAAGATAGTTGAAAAATAAATCGGAATAATCAACATCGATCAAAATTAAATTACCAGAAAAGTCTCGTTTGTACAGTAAGGCTTTTTCTCTGAGTCACTACCAAGATGACGTCAGCTAATTTTGGGTACATGTGTCTACCTGTACACAGGTCACCAAGCATCAAATCCAACTGACTGGATTCCCTTATCAACACTGAGCTCCTGATATAAGTACATAAAATAACTTTATCCGCAGTGTTTTCTCGACTTAGTTTTCTGGTAATTCGTTATTTTCGACAGTTCATTTCACCTGCACTTAGCTTCAAAAGTACTGTTTATATTTTCTATGTACTCGTCCTCGGTCATAATAATGCTCTACCGAGCTCTATATTTCGTTTAGTACTGCTTTATGCAGACTGTTAGCCAGTATGTACTCATAAAACTTTTCGGCCCGGCAACATAGTAGGTTTATCCAAAATGCGTTTCCTTCGCTATTTATAATCAAATAAAATATATTGGTGAAGAGTATATGGTATATATAATGCATGTATAGCAAACAGTTTATAGATAGTACATATATATAGTATGGTATATATAGTCCATACATATACACAGTATTTATGTAGCATATTGTGGAAAGTAATGAAATATGCTTGATTCATTGATTTTCACTCAATGGGATTATTGACGTTTACTCTGAGTTGTAAGCCTACCATGATAGTGCCTACCTAAACCTTATCTAACGGACCCTTAAAATGGTTATAGTTTGCCTATGTACGTTGAACAGTTTGTTCATCTCTTTTAACTGCATACAAGTAATACTAAACAAATCCAAAAGTTTACCACATATTTATAAAGTATTGAAATTTTTAATGAGGAGACAGCATTCAAATTCAGACATAAATTTATGACATGGCTGATAAATTTAGGCTGGCTGTACACAAGAACAATATATATAGTTAGACCGAGGGGAGAATTGAGACAACGAATGAGCACATGATCCAAACATGATTGAGAAGCCATAGAACCCGACGATATAGAGTCAATTTGGATAGAGAGTAGAAAAATATGGTAAAACTAAAGTGAAAAACCATTGGAAGGATTATGAAACGGATAACATCTAAAAAAACAATCATAGTTACTCAAAACATTTATATTCATATTGAATTATTCCTACAAATTTTTGCAATCCCTCTAAAAACACGTCTGTCTCTAGTTTTGTCCTTGTTAAGATTTATTAGCAGTATGTAAACTTGCCACAGTTCAGTTCCCTTGTCTCAAAAAATTCGTTTCATAGATGCAGCTACGTAAGCACTCTACCTTATTGTTAGCAGTGTTCAGATTGTGGCAATCAATTCATCGGTCGTTCAATGGGAGATAAAAGATTGACTTGTCAGCAATATTTTTTTGACATGACGTACGGCTCAGTAATATATTTACCTAGAACCTGAGTCCACTTCCTCAGCTCTCATGTAGTGAAATATCGTGTGTTCCCACCCTGTCAACTAATGCGGAAGGCTCTTTTAGGATATTTTTTACGGTTGAATTCATATATACAGCTTGCTACACCTTCATGGTTGTTCTGCGTTTGTTGTGCAGTCCTTATTTTTAGGTGTACTCTGTGATTTGAGCAAACACTATACAGTATAGTCTACATTAAACACTCCACAAGCTTAGAAAAACTGGTTCGTAATGTTTGATATGGCGATTGTTGAGAGTTGTTCCGTTCTTCGAACCTCATGATGCGAAAGTTGTTATCTTTATTACTACACATCTAGCTGATGTACATTCAGATATTAAAGAATTGTATCATTTGTTTCTTTCGGCTAGAAATAGTACCATAATTTGTATTTTGGAACGTGTTGCTTGAGAAGTTATTATGAGACAATCACTCCCGTGAATCATCTGATAGATTATTGACGACGCAAATGGATGGATGGATAAGTCAATCTTGACCGGGAGTTTAGGAGCTCTCGGCAAGAACCTATAGGTCAGTCAGCAGACCTCACATCGCGATTGACATTCTTGTTCCACTTACTAGTATGAGTGTAGTTCAATGTCACATTTTTCTCAAGTGGATCTTTACAAAAGCATAATGGCATTCATGTTTCACCTTGGTGAGTAGGCCGCAATGGCTTGAACATCCTCAAAGACTTTCAAAACGATATACCGCCTCAAGATAAAGTAAAAACTAGCCGTTTTGCTTTTAAATCTTGATTTCCAGTTGAACCATTGGTGTCAAGTGACTGTCTATCTAAAATGACTATAGCTTTTACACGCTCACGGCTTTCCAACCTGTTCTCTAAAAAAGAAATTTTCCCGAATTTCTCCATCAGTGGTGTTCGTCACTAGTGTACATTGCTGCCTCAACCGAGACTTGAATCTTTGCCACGTTTTCCAGAAACTACCCTGTTAATCACGGATTCGTTGATCTCACGTTGAACAAAAGCAAATTATCAAGCACAAAACCCCGGACGAATTTGTTCTTGAGCAGTGCTCAGGTTTTCCGAATGCTGGTCTACTAATTCCAAATCTGATCACATAAGCAAGAATTTTCTGCTAGTCAGAATCATACAAATCAGCATACGTTATGGGCAGTACTTTTGTACTGACCAATAGTATGCGATGCAGATAAACGTAGTCACTGACTAACCGCAGCTACAGCAAAACTGAAGTATGTTGCTTCTTTTCAAAGCCTTCAGATTTTCAAGCTTATAACATTGCTAAATTTACAGTCTATTGTAAGTGATATCCGGACATCACTACCACTTATCAGTAAATTGAATTATATCAATCCATTGGATATGTTGGCGTATTTTAGAAATGGGCTGGGACGGAAACTGCTTGACTACGCAGAAGACGCACTGTACAAACTGTATATGTGTGAGCACACACGTACACATAGTAATCTGTATAAAGTATTGGTCGCATTTTATGCTACTTACTTCAAAACCAGTGATAAAAGATTGAATTAGTTAGTTAGAGATTATGGGGAAGGTTGACGACTTTACTCACTCTAATAAGTTGCCAGTTGATTGCGTGTTCACTTTTTAAAAACAAATCTACAGGCCTGAGTGGCACAGTTTTGCGACAGGACATATGAAAACTTTTCAACAAAAACAGTGTACATCGCTAGATTTAATATGACTTACAAAAACGAAGAATGATTGATGGACTAAAATCCGTTCATTCCCAGTATCTAATATACACGCATATATTGTAAATGTTGCCTATTTTTTATAACACTCAGCTCCCTTAAACCACTTTATCAGAACAGAAGGAAAACATACTTTACGATGTGTTAACACTTTGTTTACTTTCATCAGCCACAAATGTATAGCATGCCAAGAATGTATTTTAACGCGCAATCGAAACTAAAAACAGCGCACCCATTAAGTTTGAATATTGTAGCAAAACCTGCTCCAATTTTGATTTTCGTTTGTGTAAGTTGTGCTTGCATGACTTACTGAGAATTCGGCTCATGCTTGTTTGTGTTGTCTCCATTTACAGGTCTATTGCTGAAACCCCTACTTCGGAAGAACGCTATCCTCCACGTAACCCAAATTTGGTCCACAAGAGTAACAGACAATCGGAATAAAAATGACCGACTTGTATATGACAATACATCATACAAATAGAGCAACCAGATAATAGGCACGTTTACAAGCACAAGTATCATGTAATCAAAGCCATGGCAATCAAAACGGTTGCCTCATCCACTTTTGTGCAAACGACATCGGCTGACGGGTCCGGATAAGCAACGTTTAGCAAAAAGCTGTCAACTTTCTGATCCTGACTTTGCAACAATATCCTGAATTAGTCTACCGGGTCAACCTGGTGACCTGTTGTCAGGAGGTGTTTTGTAATCGATGACGTTGAATTTTGAGCAGTCAGCTCACCAAGTTGATTTTCGTACATTATCACTTGGTTCAGCTATTTCCGAATGTGTATGATTGCTCCCTGTGATGGCTTTTCTTCTGTTTTGCCCTTATAAACGTTACCGTAACTGCAAGTGAACCGGTATGCAATATGAAAGACAGAAGTTTGGAGAACCACTTCCGCAGTTACACAGAACTGGTCTTCTGACGCTTTGAAATACGCGGAACTGCACAGTCGCATGCGTTTGAGCCAGGCTAGACTTTCATTTGTCCAAGGTTGGCCAAAAGAACAACGTTAAACGGCAAAAAAGGAAAATATCCTGTATTGAGCCGTATTATGGGTGCAGTGTTCCCATTCAACTTGTTAGGTGCCTTGTTAAATTTCTCGAGGTAACCATTTACTTGTAAGTTGTATATCAGCACCTCCTGTTCTGTTTGCAATTTGTCAGGGGTACAAATAAGCTTGGCCCCCTGAATCAGTGTTCTGACCAAACCACGTTTGTATGCAACAGGAGAAAAGTCGGAAAACTGAAAATATGAACCAGTTCGTGTCACGTTGCTGTGAAGTGGACGTTATAACTCACCATCCGCACGTCCAGTGACAAATATATTCAAACATGATAAACGTTCGTTAGATTCAATTTTGTGAGATAAAGATAGATTGAAGTGAAAATGATCGAAAAAGTTAAAAGACAAATCAAATTGAGCAACATCAGTAAAACTAAAATATCATCAACACATCGCTTATACAATAATTACTCGTCTCTACAATCCAGTACTTGCCGCTTGATCATTTCTAAGCAATTGTCTGCTAGCGTTGAGCATAACAGACTACCCAAAGCAACTCGATCTATCTTCTTGTATGCGAGTCCCACAAAATAGGAACGAATGTTTTCTGTACACGCTAACGAAATATCTTCAAGATCTTACGCTACCTTTATCATAGTTCTGACTAAATCGCATGAAAAATCAACTGTTTTGCAAAGGAAAGCAATCGTTAAAAGTGAATCACCATCTGTGTATTACATTAATTCAGTATTTACCGATGTGTGTTTTATGACGTTCGTTAATTCAAAGTAGTCCTTCAAAGAATATAGGACTAAAACTTTGTGGATGAATTGATGAACTTATGTACTCAAAGTGCACGAAGGCAGTCATTTATTTACAGCCGACTGAAATAAAATATTTCTTAAATCTGCCTAAATCATGATATCACAATACGAGTTGAATGCAGACTAAAATATTTGAATAAACTTTCAAAGACCACCAAATGATTAAGCGGTCTTGAAGAATATATCCACTTTTATTCAGTACTGCTATCGAGCAAACAGAAAATATAATAAATTCAAGAGAAGAAAAGACAGGATTATCTTTTGTTTGTACCATTTATACTCACGAGTTTTCTTAGTTTTGTATGAACTAAGCCGTTTGTGTTAGGACAGAGAGGTAGTAAGATTCTCCCGTGAAAATTCTTGTTAATTCTCTCTCAAGTCTCCGTTTGATGTTCTGAAAATCCCAAGCACACCTCTATCAGTCTTGTCAAAAAACGTCATGGAATTCATCTTTAGGTCCAAGATATTTGTGAGAAAAAACGGAAGTTCGACTCGTTTTGCTCAACGGTTTTCAGGGAGGAATGTGTTTTTTCTCACCCTTCCTTGTCTCAACGTTCATCGTGTTATCACGGTGAATCACTTGCATACATATGACATGGATAGAGTTGACTCAAAATAATTTAGATGAATCAGCTGACATGAAATCATGTCAGAAATGAACATAGAAACGTTGATAGTGCAATCTACCAGGTTCACATATTTAATGGCTAGTTGCAGTGTGTTTGGAAGGTGGTTAGGAAAGTGGTCATGAAGGTTGTCTCACCTGTACATGCATATGAGGCGGACTGTTGAAATACTCAATCATTTAAGCCACGACGAAAGTTTCGTTCACTAAGTCCAATGTAAACAAATGGTGCAAGTGTAGTCCTGTTTTTTGCGGAATCTGCGTGTTCGCTGAAAATTAAGAGTTTTCAGACTGTCTCATTTCTGTTATGCACTATTAATGTTGATTGAAGAAGACCATAAATGTTACTCTGGAATGCACCACATTCATCTTGGTGAGCCTATTTGATGTTTGTCCCTGAGAGCAGATCCTGCTTACAGCCCTCAGTATGTGAACATGTCGATAACTCCAATTAATACAGACTAAAGCTGCAACCTCGTTTCTTACGACCTATCAAAGAGTTCACATCGATAAACCAGTAAATTTGAGGAGTAAAAGAATTGTTATCCCAATCAGGAACTTGCGGGTTCCTAAGCATAGTTTTATGTTGAACATCACCCACAATTGATGGCGGCTGTCGCATTCACATAGACTTTCCAGTTGGCCCCTTTCAAAAAGGAACACTAAACTCGAGTTTTACTCTCATTAGAGCTCGTCAGTGGTGCATATCCTCGCCACTGCCGAGACTAGCACTCCAGCCACCTGGTTCATGAGGCAACCGTGTATACCACTGCACCACTAAACTCACATTAGGTATGCTCAACCACTTTCGCTTGTGAGTAATGATCAGGTTGCCCAATCGTCTCGATAGGAAACACAGATACTGTCTGTTAACTCCAGTCGATGATCCCGTGATTAGGACTTCTTAGACAGATCGAAATCTCTGTTCTCATTACACCTACTAGGCGATATTTTAAATTACTGACGAGCAGTCGGAGATTTGTTTAATTTCAAGTTGAACATTACCAATAATTGACTGCATCTGTCGCATTCCCAAAGACTTTCCAGTCAGCCCCTTTCAAAAAGAAACACTAAACTCGAGTTTCGCTGTCACTAGAGCATATCCTCGCCACTGCCGACTAATCATCAGTAATTTGAAGCTCATGCCCGTTTGGTTGCAACGAGGTGTCTGAATGGGATGGTCTTGTCACATCTTGCACAAAGCCGCTTAAATGATGCCTGCCACACTTGTTTCATCGAAGCTGGAATCCAAACCCCGATCAACGTATTGATACAGACCAATGTCAAACTCCAACAAACGACTGAAATCAAAGTTAACCTGTTGATCTGTATGTAAGCCAGCCAAAAGGTTTTCCAGTTGAGTATGTGCTTGTTGAAATGCACAACTTCTTCAGACATGTGATTCTAGGTATAATATTTGCGCAATTTCAATTTTTGACCTGTACTATCCCTCCATAAAAGTTGAGTAGTATTTTTGAACCATTAATTCGCCATACTTTTTCTATAGTTGTAGCTTACTGGCATTCATGTTAAGTTTGATATGTTATAAACTGATTACTCCTCATGTTTGACTTTGCTGTTCAGCTATCCTTTTACGAAAGAAGGGGTTTTACGCTTGTTAATGCTTACCACCACAGCGTTTTCTTAGATCTTCTGTTCATTTGCTTGCTAGATTAGCACACTGGTTACTTTTTGTTAGTTCTACATCAGGCATTGTTGAAGTGTTGTATAACAGTTTGAGTAGTGCTTAAGTCGCTTGATCGTTACTACAGAAAACACCGTAAGCAATTACCAACTTTCATCACTAACGAGAGTGAAAATTCAGCGAGGTCAAAATCAAACGTTCCATTCAATCTGTTAACTAAGTAATATGTTTTCGGATTATAAGTCGGATTCTTTGAATGATATCAGTTGAACAATACTCATATTGGAAGGTGATTTTCTAATTTACCGTTCCCTTTTTTTATTGAGAAGTGACAAATTTGTTCTATGCTTTGTGTCCAATGTCCTACATATACTTCTGAATGAGCCAGTATAGTCTGTCTGTGTACTTCTGTTAAATCTTGAGCTGACCTAAGTAAATCTACAGAAGAAGTATTACCCTATGCTACGAATTTTATATCTGATTCTATCTTTTGCACGAAATAAATTAATCAGTGCTACATACGAGTCATTGTTCCTACTTCGAAAAATGAATTGACGCAAAATAAAAAATAACCATATTATTCTACAAGAAATCATGTCTTTCTGATGTTTCCAGTTTTTAACAGGATTATGTTCCAATTTACTCCCAGAGTTTTGGTACAATGTAACGAACATACTGTGAGTGAGCTTTCAAAAAATGATCTTATTACCAATGAAACCCTGAGCGGTTTTTGCGAATCAACAAGTGACATAAGTTTATGGTTTGCACTAGACTGGTGACAAAATACTAAACATACCAGTAGAGGTTGACGGCTTTCATTCTACGACTTCTTTTGCATATTACACTACAAGATGTATTTAGAAGAGATCCATTTGTGAAAAATCTGGACATCGGCTGGATTCGAACCAGCAACAGAAATACCATGCCCAAAAGCGGCAAGCGCTATACCAACACCACAAGATGTATAAAAGTTTTATCACGCTGCTTTTAATCTTCATAATTTACTTTTTATCAAATGCTTTAAAAATTTGTGAAGTGTATAGTTTCACTGAAGTTGGGAAAACTTTGTCTTTATGCTGACTAACCTTAAGTCCATTTAAAATTTATGGGCTCTCATGTCATCTTGTCATCTAGTTGGAACCTCGATGAACAAAAATATTTTTGTAATACAAGTAGACAAAGGCATAATGCTGCATGAAATAGACTAATCAATTAACCAATTTCGTAAAAATTTGACATATCGCATGCAACTGCGAATGGAAATAGATCACTTTTCCGCATCCCTTGATCGCTGTAGAGATGGATAAAAAGGTTTGAAAATACTTTATGTAAATCTCGTGGATAAATCCGCTATGTTTCTCAAGGACACACAATTAATACCTTTCTGCACAAAGTTAGCTGTGCGATGTTTTAAAAACCGTTGAACCATTGAGATTGGTGGGACACGATTGCGTGCTTTAGACAAGAAATATTTATTACAAGCAAAACAGAGACAAAAATTTACTTTGAAAACGATAGGACTGTCCGTTTTGGTATTAATAGACTATGAACAATTATCCGATGACGACCACACTAATGTAATTTTGATTACAACGGTCCCGAGGAAGACCACTTGAGGAGGTTGAAATGTGAAGTACTAAAACTTGCTCGTACCGTTGTTCTATTCTCATTCGATTTATTAACAACATACTAAACACGATGCTCAAACTATTTGACTTCATTCGTACTAAATTGATGCGGATATCTCAGATATTATTAATTATCGAATCTTTTTGGCTAAATTGGTCTTATTTTGTCAATTAAATTGTATAGTTTCCTTGTGGCCGTCCTACCTCCGTTGTACATTTTCCTGGACCAACCTTACAACATCCAACAGTATTACATCTAGAATTATAAAACCACTACTTACTAGCTCAAATCAAATATTTATCGAATGTTTCTACGCATCTGAATTGAAGCATCAATCTAGATGGAATAATAATTTTTACCCTTTCATCAAAAATATATTTGGAAATATTAATACAGATTTATTAGTTTATGGATTCCATCTTCTCACCATTAAACAAGACATATGGGAATGTTGTCGAAACATATGAAACATTACCAGCACTTGTAAAGTCCCTTCAATATATCAACAAAATGCACTGTCACTTTTCAAAGAAGAGTCGTGAATAAACCAGGTTTTTTCTTCCTTTTGCTTCATACGCTCCAATGTTCCTGGCAGAGTTGTGATTCTTCACAAGATATCAATAACTTTAGAACAAAATGAAGAATTATAAAACTTACCCGAGCTTGGAGGTTTTGAAAAAAATGAGGAAACAGTTGTAACAATAATTATAGCGCATCTGCATTCGAACCGTTATCAGTTTAATTTTAACTTACAGACTAGCTAAAAGAAATACTGTAAGAATGAAAGTGTACACCATTTTTACCAGGTAGGTTTTGTAAAACTCTGTCCACTTAACTCACTCTACCAAAGTGTATAATAGGCATACTGTGTGAGGCGTATGCAACTCATTCATGCTCATCATTCTCATCAGTAAAACAAACAGACATGTATAAGTCAAATATCTTAATAAACAAAACAACGAAATAGTTATACTCAAGCCAGCCACAAATTTGATTAGGTTCCCGAATCTGTAACTGTGATAAGCTCTATCTTTCGGTCAACAAATTTTTCTTTCGCATGATTCCCAGTTTGAACCTATCTGAAAGAACAGCCATCATCCTTTCCACGTATTTTGGCCGGTCAACGTTACCATAGCCAAACCCTTACCGGATTTCAAGAAGAGTACATCGATCATACCTTTCAGCTGATTGATGAACTACAAGTGTTCATAAATCAGGCAACACTGCTGTTTTATTAACCAAGATAAATACTGGTCTCTTGGAAAGAAAGTGAGTTATCACGCATTGTCGGTTCAAGAACTTTTAGCTGGTTGAAAAATATCTTTGACTTATGCACATACCTGGAGTTAGTTCAGGTTCTTACGTTAGATTCTGGAAGTGAGTGCGACGTGACAGTATACAAGTTGTGTACGCTTGGAATTCCAAGATAAACGGTTGTGTACACTTTTGAAAAGGTCACCGGTAAACAAGTCAACTTCGCTTCATAGTGGCAGAGGCTTCTACACCAGGAAGTTTAAAGGCATTAAAACGGTTTTTACTTACTGATCGAATCAGCGCTGAAAATGAATGATCAAGTAAATCATGTAGTAATCAGCAACCGCAATGCCCCTTTTATAATTGGACGAAACGTTTTAGATAAATTCTTGTGAAAGTTTGCCATTCAAAACAAATGCTATTTTACTTTTCCGCTTAAATAATTTAAACTTACATGAAAAGTTTTGCTTACTTTCAATGTACACTGAATTCACAGAATGACCACCCAACACGTGTGGGAGTTTTTTATCAGCTACGTTTTTGCTATCAACCCAGCTTGTTACAGGTACACACATTTGACAGTTATCGCAACGCACTGTAAACGGCGTTTGTTCCACTCTAGCCTCAACTTTGTCACAGTAAACAAAAGCTCCCCTTTGACATGATACATATAGCTATGTTAAAGTAATCTCGGTCACAGCCTGTAGTTCATCTGATGCAACTGTTTTCGTCACTATCAGTTTGCTCGACTGTGGAAGAACTGAATGACAGTGACCAACATTATTATAACGGTATCAAGCTGGGGTACGCATTGGGTTACGCAACCGATTTCAGTCAGCACAACCCTGACGTACGATCAATCCATAACAGCCACCTCACTGAACTTGACATTGACGCCTCATCAAACCTACATGTTTATTGTGTTCAAGGTCATGTACGTGACAACTTACCAGCAGCATCTTTAGTAAGCACAAACTGCTACCAACAAATAACAAGTGCACCGGAACGCTTAAAATGAAAAGATGATAAATTTTCATTGTATGGAACTAACCCTTAGTAGACTGTTTATACGATAAAACCGCGGATATGATTATTTTCCGGATACGGACAAATATATATATAACCGTCTGATTATTGTACTTCTGAGGACGTCACATAACTTAACGTAATAAGGTGGCAGATACTCGTGATCAAACCATCGCTCCATAATTCCTTCACTTCCGGAGAAAAGTAGCAGGGTGAACGTTCGAACCAGTGAACTTTGCAAAGTTAAACTACTAAATACAGAAAATTAGTCCATTTTTTGCTAACTCACACCCGTCACCAGAAGTCCAAAGTCAAATTGATTTTGTGTTAACCACAGTTGAACATTTTCATTCACCGCGGCGGCCAAAAGTACTGCGATTTAATTGCTATTTCTCGTTGTTTAGATTACTTTGAAAATGACCGTAATTATACTGCTTCTTTCCAGAATAGTTAAACCGACGGTTGGCGTCGTTTTTATAGAGTATTCATCATACCGAAAAATATGACAGAGTCAACCGCTGCCTCTTGTAAAACAGACGTAGTATGCAACTGCATAACAATCTATTTGTGTTTTGTGTTAGTTAGGGTGAAGATGGCAAGCTTTCTTGTTTGTTCTGCTATTCACAAAGAATTATTTGTGAATAGATGAGGAAGAAGTGACGGCCACGCCCAGCAATAATTCATAAGCGTGACAAACCAGGCTAATATCAGTAAACTGATCGATTTACTGCTATTCGAATTAATGCAACAAAAGCCAAGATTTGCCTTGGTCAATATTTTCATTTGACAACATTTTTCTGTATTTTGTTGACAAATGTCTAGTCTGGTAATCAACATATATAAATATGCTAGATTGTATTAGTTATAGTTAGTTCGGAAGGTCTAGTTATCTAAGACAGACAGTTGTGAAAACTATTCGCTTCAGTTAGATTCAAACTAACATCATAAGCGATTTACACAAACACCGTAAGCGCCCAACCAACTAAGCAACGGGGTCACTCTTGATGTACAGAACTTTCACGTTTGTAATCGGTCAACTATTTACAACAATTTCATTGTTTAATAGAGACACTATTGAAGTCTGGCTTGAAATATTTCAGTAATCCCCTACGATTTGACAGATTCCAAATGAAACAGTAGGCTGGTTGGTTACTGAAGGCGAAAGTAAATGTTCCGATTTCTTGAAATGGTCTCGTAACTCACTTGTTTGAGCGCTGACCACTTTTGGGTATGTTGGTTCGAATACAACCATAGTCCATATCTTTCCCACTTAGGTAACTTTTAATTTGTGAAATCTATCACACCGTATGTCAGTAATCCAATTTCGATGAGCATCAGTCGTGTTGGTAGATTCTAGTGTAAAGTGCTCGAACCATTTTGCCGAGGAAATCAATTTATTAGACTAATTGACGGATTTCCTGCGATATGCTCGGATAGGTCAGTAGATGAGTCCTAATGTGAAGTTTTGCAGCTCTCTGAATTGCTTCGTAGTTCAGCTGATGGGGCGCTTGGCCCGTTTTGACGTGTTTTTTTCTGTCGCCGGCTTGAGTCAACCCGGGCAGCATGTATATTCTGATCGAGTCTCTTCTAACTTATTACGTCTACCCGTCTACACAACAGCCCAGTTATCTCATTGTTCAACAGTGACGTTAGTGAATTTTATTGTGAACTGCTTGAAAGAAGTTTTATATCGATTTTTGAAAATTGTCATCATGTGGCTCAAATGATGTTAATATGGCATGCACAATTCTACTTCCCTTAATGCGCGGGTAAATAGCTAAATTAGGACCCTTCATGACTGGATGAGATGAACGTCTACAAGGGTTGCGTTGAGGGTGGTCTTCTAGGAATCACTGAAAAGTTACAGGCTAGTGAACGCACGAAATACTTGTAAACGTCTGAATCAGTCCTGAACGATTTGGAAAGAATGGTAAATGAAGTGTACATTGACTGCAATAAAACTGCTTTCGGAAAAGCTTTTGTTGGAGTGAAAACGTCAACCTATTGTCTGAGTAGAACAAGAGGGAGATGGAGAAGTACAAAATTATCTCAACCGGAACTCATAAAAAACAGGTAAGTGCACTGTATCGTACAAACATAAAACAGCTCATAGTCCGTCGTAACTACCGAGTGTTGCATTACTGCACCGTACTGATTCTGGTCTAGCAAACTGTAGGCTAGGACTAATCTCATAAATGTGTAAACCGAGTGTGTGCCTACCAACTACAATGACAACCTTTCGCAGCAAACTGCAGCAGGTTATTTCCAACTGGATACCCCAATAATTTCAAACAATGTTTTCAACAAGTCTATCAGTTTAGATGATTTAATGGTTCTAGTTAATTTTCTGGAAATTGACTATTCTGTTCCGAAATGAGCGGGTCTCGTCAAGATATCAAAGAATCTGGCAGGTTAAACCAAGTCACATCTAATAACCCTTAATGTGCCGAGATTTTCTACGTTTAAACAAGTTGTCTTAATGACATAGCTACCACAGTACGGTGACCGGATTTGTGTCTTTGTAAATTTCCAATACTACCAAACTTTTTAACGAGATAGACACAACAAGCTTGAATAGTTAGCTAAAAGTGGGAGCACATCAGCGAGTCGAGTACCAACTATTCTCTTTCAGATGAAGTTCTCCCAAATAATAAGTAATACTAGTAACGAACTGACTCACAGAATCACTGTAGAACAGTTTGGAAGCAGATTGAGGTGGTGCGAGTAAACCGTTCCTATGTCTTGTTCACAAATGAAGATAGTTAGATATTGACTTCCAGAAATCTATCACATGTAGCAGCCTGCAGTTCATGGTGCTAAGCAACAGGACCAAAAGTTTTTCGTTTCGATCGGGGTTTTTACTACGGTTCTAATCTTTCTAGAGTTGTTTGTTGCCCAAATATTCTAACGAATCGCCATTCCAAAATGCAGAATTGTGACGTCATGTGACTTGAGTTCAGACTGCCAGGATCATGAACTAAATGATAATGGTAAACCAATCAAATACACGATATTCAGTTTACTTACCGAGAATGAATAGGTCATATTAACTGCTAGGATTCATTAATAACTTGTCTATCCAAAACATTCGCAACCGCCTCAAACTGACTTAACAAGGTTTCGAGTGAAAACAATATGACAAATTCTATGGGTACTGTTGAGTAGTACGGAAGTTCTATTAATTATCACATGATCAATTCATGAAGATCTTGGGTGTTTAGCTGAACTCAAATTAACAATAGAAACCACACACCTTTGCGTGTCATGTTTTTCACCAGGTGACCTACGAAGCCACGTGGACTGTCAAAAATGTCTAACACTTGAACACATTCCCCAACACATCCACCTATTTCCTATGGAATTCACCAAATTAGCTCGAGTATAGAATGTCCCGACAGGATTTCACAAGCAGTTAACTGTTTTTCGCATTGTGAAAGCAATGATACGAATAAGGTTAACAGCTGACCTATTCGCCAAAGTGCATGTCCCGTATATCCTTCTTTCAAGGCTAATTGTGTTTCCTGTGCCCGCGGTGTTCAGTCGCACTGTTCGTTACCACATCAAGTCTGAAATTTTGTTGGCAACATGTAGCAGAGATGGAAGACATGTCTGTCTGCATCGTTCATCGATACCTGTAAATCCACGTTGATGTACACCTGTGGAGACCATGGAGCGTACATTCACATTTAACACAGGTTTGCTTGTTTTGTTCTGACAATTTTATACTATCTAGGCCGCACCTCCTCCCAAGGCATGTTCACTCACTATCTGATAACATCCAGTATAGCACCAGTTCATCGTAAACTGTGTTGTGATCCACTTTGACAATAGTCCACTATTTTATATTCCGGTGAGTTGTCAATTCAGACCTAAATTAGTGTGACGTTTGCAAACTGCTGAGGCAGACGTTAATTCCTGAATGTCATGTGCACTTAAACTACTGCGATTTGAAACAATGCCCCATTTTTCTAATGTCCTGTTCAGTCTAAGAAATAAATTTTCATAACATGGAGCTACAAGTATCAAAGTTTCGAGTCACCACCAAGCCATGGTACTGAACACTGTAGTTGGAGAGATTGCCTGGATGTGTGTGCGATGTTTATAGAATAGCTTATTGGGCTTCCCTGGTTGTCAAGACAACTAAGCATGGAGGTTCAAAAGGCAATTATGAGACAAAACCATGGGCAAACATTAACTGGTCACATCGTGATGAAACAAAAAGCTACAGTGAAAGATATAAATTTAGAGTCGATCAAAAAGAATCATTAAATAACACGTCCATTCAAGGTTTATATCTATTTTACCTGCACCCTTCAATAAAGTAATGTTTTTAACCCGGCTGTTGGTTAGTTCTCCAACACGTGAACGTAACGCACTGATGTTCATTCAACAGCACAATAAAGTGGCTCTTTTAACTAGTCATACTGCTTCAAATTACTGCATTTTCCCCGTTATAAGCTGTTGGAGAAGGTCAAGTTTCCCTTAAAAACGGTTCATTTTTCGAGATATCATCGAAAAATAATTTGAACTTTTGAACTTTACCTTTTCGTGCTAAACCTTTATTTTGGCACGCGCTTCTCTACCATCTGATTGGCCCATCTCACTTTTAATGCATCAATTCAGGTGGGATTCTTTAAGACTGTTTGAAGACTATATATATATATATATATATATATATATATATATA
>JTDE01001077.1:127831-150138 GCA_014338405.1 Paragonimus skrjabini miyazakii
TATATATATATATATATATACGCAGATGCTGGCCTGGTATGTTGTTTTTGGTTTGAGAGCAAATACATTCTCCACTGAGGTTCAAGGTCATCTATGTTCTTCCATTTTGGTTATCGTTGACTAGCGGGCCGTATCAAAAACAGAACGCAGTTGGGGCTGATTTTGTCTAATACTGCAAACTTAATTCTGCTACTTGTTACTGGCAAATGATTCATAAACCACCGACTTTCCTTTGACGTGTACTTCTTAGTTAGCTCTTACATTTCACATTGTTAAATACAACGGTGTTTGGGAAATTGTAGTGTACGGTTTTATGTAAACCAGAGCTAAACATTATGTGTGTGTGTGTGAAAAGTAAAACCGATAGTACAAAATTTCAGGACATATGTACTAGATGGATAGGCATCCGTTGGTGGCTAGAGAACTTTGTGCAGACAGCATTACCCCCTGAAAATTATCTCAATGGAAGACACGAAACTCTAGTACTGCTTGACAAATTAAACAGGGACAAAGATTCTGCCCAGCAAATGTAGTGACATTAGTGATAAGCTCTAACAACAATAAACTTAAGTTTAATGATCTTGGAGAAGGAGATCGGCTGAACTATCCAATTGTATACGAAATGTGTAGTCATCTGTAGATGTTTAGTTAACGCTTCTTAAATGAACTAGAAGACGTAGGTTCGACCGAATCATTGTTCAAACATAGATTAGACCCAAGACAATTACATAGCAAATGACAATCATTTTAGGCGCATATATCAGGCTGTTGATTGTTTTCAGTAGAACACAAACGTTGTTTGCAAACTGGATTAGTATGCATTAGTACAATCGTTTATGAGGCATATTCAGTTGACACCCATCGTCGCAAAGTGCCGGTAATCACTTCATAAACAGCCACTCGACGGGCTGTGAATAGATGGTCAGTTACTAAAGGAATCATTATCAATACAGTATATCCAGCTTCTAAACGTCGATTATCCCTGGAAAATTAAACAGCCGACCCTGGCCAATTCCTATGAATGTATATGCAGGATTACAGTAAGAGTGTGAGACAAGTACAACTGAGACGATAGAAAGATGGGCTGATCGAATTTTGGATTTCCCTGTACTGGCAATTCGCGTTTGTTTGCTGGCATAATCAGCTTTTAATAATGGCAATGTCAAGTGCCGGTCTACGTAGAAAACCCTGAACAACAAATTGTTTTGCAACTGCCACACATTAATTTTAACTTCATATAAGTTATCAGGTTTGGAAGTGGACTCTCAAAGTTTAAAAACTTTCTCAAATTTTCACATCTGTAGCGGTTTTGTCCAGAACAGGTCAAGATTCACATAAGTACTTGCTTGACCTTGTAATTCGTCGCAAACATGTCATTTTACCTATCCGCAAAGTCAAGCAAAATAAGCTAATTTACCTGGCATTAGCTACCACGGGAATTACTGACGACTGTAGGTCTACTATGGTCAATGCCTCCAGTAAAGCACTCTGCTTGGACGAGTTATGAGTTAACACTTAAGAGTCTCTTAACCGTCCGTTTTCTCTCAACATGGCAACATTTGAAGACCTGATATGTGGTAAGTGTTAGGAGTGTGGAAAACTGGGAATTCCGGGAGAGACTAGCCAAATCACTATTGTAAGCACAAAAGTATCTATCATTTGAATAACCTATGGGTAATTGGACAACAGGAATGGTATGGAGACGCAGTACAAGTGAGATTCATTGGGAAGCATTTGAACTAGATACTCTTAAGTAGAATGCCACTGTGGTAGAATGTTACTTTATTCATAACGGATGTATACAGTTTGTTGTAATTGTTCGTGTTCTTGTTCTTGCTACTGTTCTTCATTCAGTTAAAGTTGACAAAATTCTGAGTGCGATGAGGACGATGATACTGACAATGCTGTCTATTTTTCTGTTTTCAACAATACCTATCATCTAGTGCAGTTTTTCTACCAATAAAACCAGAAAATTGAACAGCCTATTATAGGGCCATTAAATCCGTGGTTTTCTGGTCAATTTTACTACTATACTTGGAGGAACTTTACTTAGTTAGAATAACACAACAGTAAGGCAGTAACAGTAAACTGTAGATAGTTCTCAGCATACTTCTCTTGAAAACCACAATACGCGTCTACAACAGTCTCCCATATCCCCACAAGACAACATAATGATTTTGTATACATATAAGCTGCAGACTTGTCAATCAGAAGGGCCATGTTAGTATTCGCTAATCGTGCCCTTGAGAATTTGATTTAAAAGGACTTACAACAAGGTCTCTTCTTTGCAGGGTTATTCTGGTAGTATAGCCAGATGTTATAAAGTGTTTACCGCTCACCATCGGTCAGACTTGATTTGTGTTTAGATTAGTTCACGCTACTGGTCTATTCCATCACACTCCATCTCACTTCCACAGAAAAGGGTTTCGACCATCATCGTTGTATAACTTTCAAAAGTATAAACTCTAGACGTTTTTGCCTACGAGAACAATGATTATGAGGACATGGTAGTGGAGTAAATATAAATGCACATTGCGAGTTGTCAACAACATGACGACAATGGTCAGTTTATTAATCCTCAACAGATATGAGCCAAACTAAATGGTAGCATGTGAATAATAAAAACATGCCCTTTCAGGTCAAAGCAATGTTGATTATGTTGTTCAGCTTTTGTTAACGTGTACGGTCTCTAAGATGTAACATTCAGCCTGGTAGAGAGGTTGGTGATGCACATAACTGTGCATACTTCTAAAAGTAAAAACACAAGTTGAGTATTCATCGAAAGTCATTGAAGGACCAATCCGACAATATGAATGACTACACTTAGAAGTGTAACGAGTCAACAACGAGAGTCATGGATTTTTCATGTTAAATTCGATCCGGATACTAATTCAGTCTGCCTAGGCTCATATTTTTTTCAAGCATGTGTATTATCAAATATTTTCACCAATGGATCTGACTGGATAGTGAAGAGCAAATCAAATTTACATATGGCTTCTGTTATTTCCTAAAACGTGAGATTGTTTCCCCTCAGAAATGAGCTGTTAGTTCTGTTGATCGGCATGGGATTAATTTTCTCATTATACCTTTTTAAGTTCTGCATAGGTCATCCTACGGTGTTTCTGTTTGCTGCTATGGTCTGACATACTTTGATTGTCCACACACAGTTGTGAGTAGAAACAGGTTCCTCCTTGTAAGAATTAGTCATTAACAGTAATTCTACTGAGGCGGGTCACTACAATTTAAATGTTTTTCATAGGGACCGCTTGGAACTGGGGTTAATTTAAGGACGTCAGTTTGGCTTACGATTACTATGACCAGATCGGGAACATTGAATGAAGGTCACCTTTAGAAGCACCGCCGTGCCTTAATGTTATCAACAGACAGCCTGCCAAAAATCCAGTTGTGGATGACTGCTTACTACCGCTACAAATGTTTGAAAATTATAAATCTCGAAGGATTACGAACGTTTGTTAACAAACTATCATCAGTTTGTCCCAAAACCACTAAACTTTAACCCTGTATACAATATGATTAGCTGTATCGCACATTTAGAAGACCGGTCTGCACAATTGCCCGATCCTTTTTTAGTTGCTCTTCTCACGCTTGGCGGTTACCACTGATAAGCCCATACGCAAAGTGAATTGGTTTGAAAGTCTGCTACTCAGAAACGGACTTCATTTGTGAGGTAATATAATTTGTTTGATTGTTTTGTAAGAAGATACACAAATAATTGTAGATGTCCCCTTTACACCTTATCGGTATGGAAGTCACCACCTTCTGATGACCACGTTTGTCACCACTTACGACGTTCATCTCTGCTTTCTATACAGGCGGTCTTCATGTACAATTCACTTGATCCGTCGAAAACGACCGCGACAATAGATGTACACTGCTTTTACTGTACTTAAGATTATTGATAACCCTTACAGCTACGGCCAGCTTATCAACCCAAACGTTGCTTGTTTGATAAACAAAACATCATACAACGTTAACAGGAAATGATATCCAACTTTAACTGACAGACTTACAATCAGGTATGCAAATGTGACACTAGGGTTAACTCTTCGATGACCTGCAAAGCTGAAGAGTCGCGATATGTGCAGCCCTTCAGCCACCGTCTCATTCGGCTGAGATGTAACCACTGCCAGCCGGCTTGTAGGGTTATCCGTAAACTCCAAGTCCTACAGTTTTGGAGTTTTTATTTACACAAACCTGTAATTACTTCTGTATAATTACCTCATCAACGAATCCGAGTTCTTTCACGATATATCTCCACCTTTTTGACTTAGAAAAATCTTTTACACAGCAGCTATAAAGTTGTGTAATGGAGTAAACCGTTTACGGAAGGAGCATGAGGATAACCCTGTTCACCAGGAGATAATTTCCAAATGGGGTCAGCAGACTACATTTCCGATCGTGATATGAAGCTTGGAGATAGATAACTTTAAGGGTCAGCTGGTTGATGACTTCCTGAAATACACTACTTGAAGGAAACGCAGTTCTACCTGCGTAGTATGGGTTCTGATCAGCTTTCCGTGCAGTAGGAACAAGCAGTAACGATGCTCACCTTTATCTCAACAACGTAAATACTACTCATTTTCCCTCGCACCTCATGAGTCCACATGGAATATTCATGTCAGGTGCCTCATAAGGTTAACGGAATGGTGGTCAACTCTCAACTTTTGCGAAACTTGAAGTCTACTCAGAGTTCGGATAAGTCAGACATTACTAATACAACAGGTTTTTACTAACTCACTCCACAATGATATACAATACTGGCATGCACGTAGACAGATGGATAGGTCAAATTCTTTGCCTGAACAAAAAAAAGTTCAACGGCATGGTACCAACGACCTGCAAACAAACAACTGTGTTTTCAATTAGGTAAAGTAACAGATATGATTGCGCTTATAGCCCTGCCTCAGTACAGAGTCTTAGTTCGTGGACAAAACTGACAGTCAAAGAACTTATCTAGCCGCTGGTGCTGTTACGTTTGCCATTCATCTAATAAATGACTCACAAAAACGATTATTATTCTAAGTAAAACACTAAAAACTGTTTGAACAAAACATTTAGAACACGAAAAACGGTAGATGCAAGCATTTCGTATTGACACGTATTGACAAGCGCAAGACGAATCTGTACTCACGACAGTCCTGCGGAGAAACTAGACTTGATCACTTCTGTCTTACAATCTAACGGTTACCCTAAAAAGTTCATAGAAAGGCACAGCAGACAAAAAACGCCGTCTGAAGAAGTGATCACTGTAGAGGAAAAGAGGGTTTACATAGAGTTGCCCTTCAAGGGTGACCATATCATGCGGCAAACAACACAACGACTGGGAAATTTACTTAAACTAACATTTAATACGGCTGAACTCCGTGCACTCTCTCGGACCCAAAAGTTACCAGTGCCTTCAATCAAAGGAGACCAGCCTGTCGGTACCACACCACATTATGTTTACCAATTTACATGCAACTGCGGTGAAAGTTACATAGGCAGAACCGAAAGGTGTCTGATCTCCAGAATAAAGGAACACTTGCCCAAATGGATGCAAAAGTCCGTGTTACCGAAGAACGGCAATGTTGCTGAAACACGTAAACAGCCAGTTTCATTAGTCGCTAGACACGTCCTGACCACTGGTCATGTTATCGACCCAGCTTGTGCATTCAGAGTTTTGTTGCGTCACTCCAATTCAAGATTCCTGAGATTTGCTGAAGCTGTAGCAATCAATCGCCTCAAGCCAGCTCTGTGTGTTCAGAAAAAACCGTTTGTGAACTTGACCCTTCCTTGGACCTAGTGACTTATCTTAACCCGTTTATTGATTATCAACCCCATGAACTGTTTACTATAAAAAACCGATCCATGTTATTGTAAATTTGGTACTGATGAGTCAATAAGAAATCGTTGAATCTACCAGTTTTCGTGTTCTAATTGTTTTGTTCAAACTTCTGAAGGGAACTAACTGTTTCTAATAACTGTTTGTCAGTTTCGTTCCGCTTGACTCGTGCAAATATTAGAGTACAGTATTTGCACTGAATAAATGAATTCACCAACGTAACCAACACAGCACAAAAGCTTCCTCGGGAATAATAAATGGACGATATTGAACAATACAACCGCCACTGTTTTAACATAGAAAGTGCACAATTTTCGCTTTGGCTTCGCCGAACATTCATGTTTAGGGATGCGTTCTTCTGTTTGCTGGTGTGCATTCAAAAGTACTGGTCTTAAAAGCAAACTCCTATGAGTTTTCGTTGTTCAAAGACTCACTTGGTCAAGATGTTCCGGAAGATATTCAGAGGGATTGAAGTTGTTATTCTGCAAATAAACGGTCGAATTTGTGAGATCACTTGAAAGCCCACACGAGACTGCGTCAGCAGTTGTAGCCAAGCATCAGTGAAAGTGAATGTTCGTAAAATGTGTTCTTCTGGATCGCTCTACTGGCTTTTTGATTATGATGAAACCGCTGTCCATGTTAGACAACCAGATGGCATCCCACCGCTTTAACTTGGTCAATCATTAACGCTAGATTCTTCAAAAAGCGCAGTTCCGTCTAGTTCACTGGTGCGTAACTGGGCCCCGTTATCTTGTCAGTCACATTTCAATGGACTACCGGTGTTTGTATTTTGTCGACTGGACGATAAAGATAACATGCTGCATCACTTGAAAACTGGTATTTACGTGATTAATTCCAGTACTTGAGTGTTAGCAACGTCTAGAACACTGGATGATGGTAACGACTTTAACATGAGACGTTGGAACATGGATATACAATGAGGCGTTTCAAAATCTGATGAGAATGCACGGAACTGCAAGCTCTTACGATTGGTATCTCCTGGTCTTTCCTTTGAATTACAACTTCAAAAGTTTACAGTAGTAGTCAGATTTTATAACTATTCTAAATTTATGACTTTTCAACTATTACAAATTTATATTGTACATCAAGTCTGAGATTGATCAAGGTCAACTTAGTGCCCCCACCTCAATTTTGTGCTAAGATTATCTTTACGTTGATCTCGGGTAAAAGTTGCATACAACTAATTATAAGGCTAAGCACCTTAGTAATTGCATCAGATGTTACCAAACCAAAGTAAATCGTTTACGTTCAGTTAACATTTAATAATGCATTGATCGGTGCTCAGATCAAAATAGGAGCTAATTTAATATTCTATTGGAAAGTACCTAAACAGTCAATTAACGCGTCGAGTTGCTAAAATGTCAACGGGGAATTGAACAGACCTGACCAAATGAACTGAATATTATCAGAGAGCTAGTATTTATGTGCGTGGCCCCGGATACGTCTGCCTAGCAGACATTTTCAGCAGCAATGTTGAAAACCAAATGAGTCAGTCTTTCATATGTAGACTTACATTGCTTAGGTTGTATCATCCCACCTCTTCCGATCGATGTACGTTGTATTAAACGCAGATGACAGTGTTGTCACCGCAAAAGACCCCTGACCTGGAAAATTGTTCATTGGTTGGCATCCATAATAAGGGAGATTAAAACTACACAACCATGGACTCAAACTATTTTCCCTGGCTGATGTGTATCCACATTTTTGACAGCAATGTTGTTGTAGTCTGTTTTGGTGACGATGCATATACTTGTCTCCAGGTGTTGCTTTCAGATCCGGATCTCTCTAATGTTGATGTAACTAAACCTTTCACGCTCCCAAGTCGTACTATACTTTTCACAACTTAAGCTGTACGGTATACAAAAGCAGTAGAGCTTTGCACCTAACATGATGTTTCTTCTTTTTAAGATTACTTGAATATGAACCCTTTCCTGACCGAGCAGCCCACAAGGTCTGAACCCAACTAAACACCCAATCAAGTCCTCGAGACGAATCAAAATTTGAACAAGTCTTACTTCAAGTTGGTTATCACCTACAATTGATCGCAAGTGTCACAGGTGTCAATTTAGCTTGTGAATAATGATCAGGTTGCACGATCGTCTCAATAGGAGACATAGTTACTGTCCGTGGCAAGGATATTCACCACTGACGAGCTCTAATGAGAGAGAAACTGGGGTCTAGTGCTTCTTCCTTTCGGAAGGGGCCAAATGGAAAGTCTGTGGGAATACGAAAGCTGTGATCAGTTGTGAGTGATGTTCAACCTGAAATTAGCCAAATCTCCGACTACTCACCAGTAAGTCCTATTTCAATTAAAAGTCTGTAGACAAATAGTTAATCAGTTTTGTCAGATTGCTAGATTAGCGTTAAGTGAACTGTAATTTCCAACTTCTAATCTGTTTTTCATCCACACACAAAAATTTGTAGTACAAACATTCCCACAGTAATCAACGTAGATGCAATTTGATTAATTGACATCTTGCGATTTACAATCCTAGTAAACTTGCAACTGTTCGGTCTGAAAATAACTTCTATGAAGCTATCCAAAGTAACTGTTACTCCACACTCTTCTTGCCTGAACTAGTGTGCGCCTGTTTTTGCTCTAAACAATCGCCACTTCGTTGCGCATCCATACAATTTATATTAGCACAGTTATCTCGCTTTGCTTGCTTTAATTAGTCAAAATGCACAAGCATGCGGATACACGAATTCTTGCACGTGACGCTCCATGTAGCAAATGAGAAACCTAATTTACGGATGACTGGCCAAGTCGGTGTGCATAAACCGTGTCTTTCAAGTGGGCAATCCTGTAAATCAACACCTAGAAAATAAGTAATCCGGTTCAGAGGCGCCAGAGTTACCAAGTATCTGGTCAGTTTCGCGGAAGAGTTCAGTTTCACATGAGTGAATTAGTATCATACTAAAAACTTTGACCAAAACGTTTCCTATTTTTTCTCTGTATACTCACCGGAAACTTGCGTTTTGTCATACCGAGAAATGTTACGCGAATTCAGTTAGCTTTCAGAATCAGTGAAAAGTTTCGAGAGAATTGATTATTCAAGTGCGTGAGAGAAAAAAAACAGAAAATCTTTCATTAGTTTTCTCATTCGCAAATATTTGCTTCTGACTTAGTAATTTAGAGGGTGAATCAACCGAACCTTGTGAAGAAATGTAAACAAAGAGGGTAGGCAAATTTCACCTCTTTTTACTCCAAAGGAGAATAACAGCTGTTCACTTTTCGTCCGATAAAATGCGTAAGCGTTTTGCCGGAAAGTATAATTTGTCAAAAACGCAATCAACCAAACTGGTTGGTAGCTGAATTTTGTTTGTCGATAAAGTATCTCGCTCGTCTCTATAAAAGCGTACTAAATACTAAATTTTCAAGAGATTGCGTAGATAACTTTCTAATTGTCATCAACGAAGTAAATATATGCGAGGCATTGAATGATGTTTTCGTCTGCCCGGTTGTATGTATATGTTACGACGAATGACATTTCTACACTGATACAAAACTGTCTAACAGTAAGCATGGAATCAAAGCGTACAGAAAACATAAGAAAGAAAACCCAGCGTTAACATCGTTTTATTGGATTTAGTGACCTTTTGTGAAGACACCGATCAAATACTTAATGCACGAAAAGAAAGATTTTGTTTGAAGAAAGGACTTTCAGGGAGCATTTTTAATATATGTCGCACGATTCGGAAACTCTTAAAGACTGGTTGGGTAACTTGCCTTTTGGATGTGTTGAATACTAGACAGGTTAAGCGCAGTGAACACTCAATACGATAACAATTGATCATGCTACAACCCTCGATTACATGCTGTCGATTCAGGAGTCCCTTACAGTCTCGAACCGTATGTTCAACCGTTAGCGAAGATTTGGTACCATTCAAAAACGCTTAACATACCAAACACTTTTTTCTCTCACTCTATTAACAAAGTTAACTGGTTACCATTTCGTTTGGTCTGTGATAACCATCTCCAACCAGGTTAATGGCGACACTTCGATCACCATGTAGACGTTAACAGGTTTCAATCTATTCTCATACAGTTTGGTTTTAGTGCACAAGTTTTGACATCGGTTACAGTTACATGGATATACCTTTTAACGTATATTTCTTCAACCCATAATTCTCGGAGAAACACCAACACAACCGAAGAAAAATGACATTTGAAATGTGAAGTTTGAACATAGATATCTATAACCTTTGCGTTTATTTACATCATGGCAGCAATATGCCCTTACAACCACTAACAAACATTTCTTATACTCTCCTGTTTCTTTGAACTGGACTTCTCACCAGTACAATAAAATGTCCAGAGTTCAGTGTTACTAAATCCCGCATACTTGACTTTTATCATCTCCATCGTTGTAATTCTGAGCTGTTGGGTTTTTATCTGTTTGTTCACTTAGCCTTAGACTTGTGGATAATTTGAAGTCTATTTTCTGTGACGTTTAGGAATGTCACAGATGGATCTGGCTACAGAGAAAATATACTTTATGGCTAATTCAAACTATCTTTCTGCTGAAGCAATTTTTCTCCTATGTAAACCATGAAAGTGGGCAAACCAATTTATTTAGTGGATCTTGTAAATATTTACCCCACTGTTATAAGCTCATAATATTATAGACAAATTTGAACAGTGTTCTTTTCTTACACCGATTCCTATCCAAATGAGCCTATCACTGTAGCCACCAGATTTTAAAAAGCAAAACAGAATCCATTTAATCACGTGATACTGAAGGTCCGTTCGTATGAATTTTATGGCGATAACTTTACTATGCACAACTTGTTTACAACAATTATTGATCAATTATATACCCTCAGATTAACTATTGCGTTCAGAATTATTTCATATAAGTGCCACTTTTCTGAAACACAGGAACTGTAAACTTTAATTCAAACAACGGACACGGAATATCAAGCCAACTTGCCGACGGTAATTCATCAAACTTATGCTTACTTTGTGTTCGGTCTCAAATAGATTCATCGTACTCCGTAGTTGTTGGTTTTAAGGCGTGGCCTAGTGCAAAAGGAAAGTTGTCATCACAATATCTGGGTTACGAGTGGTTAGAATGTGAGTGATCCTATCACCTATCGACGGTTCACACAGAGTTATTGGTGTATTAGTAGAACATACAGATATGTTACAGATATATCAACAGACAGTAAAATCAGTTGAACCGCACTTCAGATCTTTTCAGTGTCCGTGCACGTCAGACAGGATTAGTCGAACATATTTGACATTGAATGAGAAAATGAAATTCGATCACTGGGTTGAAAGCCGAATGCCAGTGACTTATACATTAGTTACATAAAACCTAGTATAACGTAGACACTGTGAATGTAAGTGAGAAAGAGCGTCAGTTTAATAAAGGCCTTCAAACTGATATGACAGTTTAGTCGCACAGCAACAATGACTGCGTTCCCGTCTTATCGGTTACTTACGGGCTTGACAATAAATGACTGATTACGGGACTCACTGACTTCAAGCCCCATGAGTGTGGTTGTTAAAATAAGCTCACCTAGTAGAGCGCTTGCCGCGATTGGGCATGGTGCTTCTGTTGCTGGTTCGAATCCAGCCGAAATCCAGAATTTTCGCAAATGGGTCTCTTCTAAATTATCAAATCTGCCAAACTACTTATCAGTAAGCAGTATCTATTTATTGATGCCTATTGACTTGATAAGAATATCCTGAAGTAATATCCATCCAACCTTCCCTCCATTTTCAATAGTTTTTTTACTACACCTTAAACTCTTTGTAAAGATGATTTACAAGGCAGACACAAACACCTCCATATATTCTGATACTATGCCTAAAGAACTTTCAAACTTGAAGCTTCCTAAAAAAAACCATGGTCACATAGAAATTTTCCTTCCGTCCTGCAATAGTAAGCTTTCTTTCCCGAAATACTAGTAGCTTAGAACAGCTTTCTTAGGAAGTAAGGATGCTCTTCATGTTAATGACCCACTTTCCAGTGCAACAGATACGTGCTAGTTTTTGATAAGACATTCCTCTCAAAAAGACTGTTTAATACACATCTTAACAAAGGGGAACATTGTTTATCGGACTACTCTTGCAACTTCTGATGGACGTTCTGGATAAGTGTTTATAGTTTTTCCCCTTAGATTCTAAAACCAAGGGTAATCGCATGAGTGTTATGGATTACCACGTCACATTCAAGAAATAGGGCTGGAAGTAACCTTGCAGTATGAATTCCACGTGATATACGTGGTTCTGTGCATAATTTCCGAGGCGCCGGCGGTTCTACGCTACAAGAGTTAGACGTCTTGTCTAACACCAAACAAAGTTTGTTTTGAAAAATATCATTCTTTTGCCAAATCTTTTCTCATTTTGTATTTCTGACATGTTTTCTTTAATAAACGACTTATTTTTCAAAATGTGTAAAATACTGCCTCAAGTGGAATGTCAACTATCTCGAGCTACTACTCAGTAATATTGACAAACGCAAAAGAACTGTTCGCTTACAGTGAGTATAATTAGTGGAACTACTTCACAAGTTGAGTGTACATTTAGTATACTGTTACATTCCTCCTTAGTATATGCATCACTTATCCATTGCTCTCAGAGATTTTTTTGCAATAAACTGTATTAGAATAAAACGGTCAGAATACGAAAACTGGTAGATGCAAACATTTCGCATTGACTCATCAGTACCAAATTTACAATAACATGGATCAGTTTTTTATAGCAAGCAATTCAGAGGGTTGATAACCAATAAACGGGTTAAGATAAGTCACTAGGTCCAAGGAAGGGTCAAGTTCACAAACAGTTTTTTTCTGAACACACAGAGCTGGCCTGAGGCGATTGATTGCTACAGTTTCAGCAAATCTCAGGAATCTTGAATTGGAGTGACGCAAGAGAACTCTGAACGCACAAGCTAGATCGATAACATGACCAGTGGTCAGGACGTGTCTAGCGACTAATGAAACTGGCTGTTTACGTGTTTCAGCAACATTGCCGTTCTCCGGTAACACGGACTTTTGCATCCATTTGGGCAAGTGTTCCTTTATTCTGAAGATCAGACACCTTTCGGTTCTGCCTTTGTAACTTTCACCGCAGTTACATGTAAATTGGTAAACACAGTGTGAGGTGGCGCCGATAGGCTGGTCTCCTTTGATTGAAGGCACTGGTAACTTTTGAGTCCGAGAGAGTACACGAAGTTCAACCGCATTAAATGTTCGTTTAATTGAACTTCTCAGTCGTTGTGTTGTTTGCCGCATGATATGGTCACCCTTGATGGGCAACTCTATGTAAACCCCCTTTTCCTCTACAGTGATCACTTCTTCGGACAGCGCTTTTTGTTTGCTATGCCTTTCTATGAACTTTTTAGGGTAACCGTTAGATTGTAAGACAGAAGTGATCAAGTCTAGTTTC
Organism: Paragonimus skrjabini miyazakii; assembly: GCA_014338405.1. NCBI lineage: Eukaryota > Metazoa > Platyhelminthes > Trematoda > Plagiorchiida > Troglotrematidae > Paragonimus > Paragonimus skrjabini miyazakii. The sequence continues at coordinate 141,094 of JTDE01001077.1, forward strand.
TCCGCAAGACTGTCGTGAGTATAGATTCGTCTTGCCCGTGTGAACAGTGTATTTATTAGTGCTGTATTAGAATAGACATATCCCAACCTCAAGTTTCAAGTCTTGGGCCATGTTTGACATTGAGTACTTTCAAACTTCAACACGCACAAACGTATTGATTCAACGTCAACCAACCAACTAGATTGCTTAGGGCAGTTCTAGGTGTTGGACCGTTCATTCCTTCTTTAAGATCATTTTTAACTCATGAACACAGCGCTCACCTACAGCAATTAGAGATGACGTCAGTAAATCCGTTTCTCGCATCTTTTCCTCCTCCAGTTCTAGGATTAAAAAAATCCCAGCTTCTTGATTATGAGAATTCCGATAGGAACGGTTTATTTATCGTTAAGGTTTTGCTGAAAATTTAAGTGTAACCCACAGATTTGGGTCGTAACCACACTCTTCACAGTTAGCTAAATTTATCGGTTAACTTCATTTTTGATTAGTATTATGTTGTTTGAGATGACACAAATTAAATATCACAAATATGAATGTACCCCTCGCATATAACCAGCCTTCTTCGAAAAGAATTGCTATACTCGAAGTTTGTTTTCATCACAGCTCATCAGTAATTGATTGGCACACGTCGAGTTTAATTCCGGTTGAGCTTCTGTAAAGCAATTGAAGTGTTCACTGCATCCGTGACTTGACATCAGGTACAATGGAACCGTCATGTGAAAACTCGCGGCCACATTCGCTTATGAATAGTGCTCAGATTATTCGAACAATTCGGGGAGAAGCACAGTACTTATCCTACTACCTCTAATTAGGAGCCCCCTGATTAGGATTTATTTTCAAGCTAAACCCAAAGACAGAATTAAGCTTATTGAACATTATTCCACTAATGAGCAACAGAGGATTTTGGTTGATATTGATTGGACATTTGTCACCATATTTCAGTCGTGCCTAATGTGAGGTCAGTGGTGCAGTGATCGACACGGTTGTCACCTGAAAGTGTGAACGAAGGTCAAGTCCAAACCGTGGCAGTGATATGGCCCACTGACGATGATATCTAACAACAGCGAAACTCAAGTAGAACGCTTGTTTCTGAAGGGTGCTGGTTGACATTTATGGAAATTCAAAAGCTGGTGATCATAGTTAATCGAAGTATTGTTCAACAATCTGCACACCTTCTGTGACTTAAACTTGAAGGAAAGCTCCATACCTGAAGTCACCAACTGGGATCAACAAGCAGAAACTGTGCCTTTTCTTGTGGATGTTGGAAAAACCCAGCATTATCCACGAGTGTGTGACCCGAGGTTTTCTTATGATACTCTTGCAGTTTTTACTGTTTGCTCATCTTTATACCATCGCATGTTATCAAATCGTTTAGATGTTTGAAATGAACTCGCGTGCAAAATTCTTGCTTAGGCTTCTTATTCCAACCAATCAACTTTCTTCTTTTGTACGTCAAATTCATCTAACAGGTCTCCGTTTAGCAGGCTATATTGACGTTTATTAGTATACAAAGATTCAGTTACCTTGTACCATACTCTTCTCTTGCACCAAAAAGCATTCTTTCCTCCTAGCCACTGATTCCTTTTTCCGTCGATTCACAAAATTTCACACATAGCATGATCCTGAGTAAATATGTCTGAAGACAAAACACAACTAGCTTTGGACGTAAGTTTCTGCTATGTGCCAATTTTTGTTCTGTCTCAAGACATTCAGTCACTCGCCCATATCACCAGTTAAGTCATAATACGCTTACGACAAAATTCGCTGTTTTCCCATGATGTCTTTCAGTTATACCCATCCAGAAAACCCAACATTAATATTCACGTATAACTGCGGAGAAAGTTACATAGGCCGAACCGATAGATCATTGATCTCAAGGATGAAGGAACATGTACCTAAGTGGGTTCACAAACAAGTCTCAAAACCGGACAATGTAGTCACAGAGAATCGTAAGCCACCAGTTTCGTCGATCGGACGACACATTCTACCAACTGGCCACAACGTGGACCTGACCTCAGCCTTCACCATCATATTGCGCCACCACAACCCACGGTTCCTAAAATTTGCTGAAGCCGTCGCGATAAACCGGTTCAAACCTGTGTTGTGTGCACAAAAACAATTAGTTGTGAACCTGAGGTTGCCATGGTCCTAAGTCGTAGTGACTGTCATCCAGATCACACGATTGGACGTTTTTGTTATTGTTGGTTTCTTTGTTCACATCCCCCGAAGTACTGTAGACATCAGATTGAAAGGTTCCCGTGTTACTGGTTATTTGGTACTGACCAGCCAATAGAAAATGCCAGCATCTACCAGTGTTCGTCTTCTAACCGTTTTGCTCAAATTAATATTTCAGTGAGAAAATTGTACTACGCTATGAATTTCACATCATCTACCATGTAGCTCAACACACGAAAGCACATTGACATACATGAAAAATAGCGCTTTTTTAATGCACATTCCGTTAACTTGACAAACGCAAACGGTCAGAGGCGTAAGAAATGCTACTTTTTTTAATCCGTCAAAATTATTGTAATTTGACTGCCAAAAACACTCGCGCAGACAGAACGTCCACATAAAACGTTATTGAGACCTAGACGAATATGTAAGTCCACTGACTGACAGCATTTAACCAATGACGTTATATGCCAACAAATTCTTGTTTCGGAATTCCTTAGGTTGGGAAACAATTCTCTTCGAATAGATTGGTCCACGATCAGTGAGTTGGGAGGTTGGACCGTTACAATTCAACACTGAAATCCAACTACAGTCTGTCAGGCTAGACATATCTGGTTTCCAGAGCCAATCGCGTACAAGTGCAACTGTGGCAAATAATCCGATTGCCTTTAACAAAACAAGATACTGAATTGTAGAAGCGTTTGCCAACTGTGGGCCTACTTTACTCGATGACTTTCACTCTTCTGACACGGATAATTTAGAACAGAAATGCAAGTCAAAATAATTTCTGATCATTAGTTACGTCAGCTGCGTCGACCTATTGGCCATCTTCGTACTGTAGCCGATTTCTCACTCAAACGTTATACCTGAGTCACTGCTAAACTTATGTTTGATTATGCGCTAGCTTTCGAATTGTCCCTAGTGCAGCATATATCTCTATTTTTCCTCCTCCACTGTCTACGGAAAACCGCTTTTTTTGCCGACGACATTGTTTATTTCAATGGGCTATTGAACTGTCTAGTTGCCTGTCTTTTGTTTCCACACTGCAAAACGCCTGAAGGTCGTGTGTCAAATTTGTTCATTTCTTTCTCCACATCTGGTCATATCATTCAGTTTAGCCTATTCGCTGTGCTATACTTTCGACATGGGTTATCTGATATTGGTTCACGTTTCTTCCGGCTTTGACGCGAAACCCTGGCTTACCAGATTAACTTAAAGGTCTCCGCTGATACATGATGAAAATAATCTATCCTTGGATTAATCCTACACGCCATAAAAGGCCAGCGATAGTCCACCTGGTACTCCGACGCGAATACCATCGCCTCAAGCCTACATAATATCACCTGTGTTTAAAGCGGATCATGAATATTTCAGTAAATTAACAACCTTCTGTTCTAACTCGTTCAATAGGAGCACACCGATTGCGTAAACTTAATCGACCACTCGAAATAATGATCGCTTATGTGTGATAATTTAAAGTAGTTGGCATATTCATCGCAGGTTCTGCACGTAAATGACTTTTGAAACTAGAAGAGCTTCGTTTGTTTCTCATTATCACAGGCCTGCAGAGGCTACAAGGAGCCTTTATAAACACTTAAGTTAAGTTGTTGAGTTCGAGAGAACAGTGTAAGATGACATTAGTGTATAATATCAACCGCGACCGTCAGTCATGTCCCAGTAGATGCAACATATTGTGGCAATTCAAAATCCTGCTCACAATTGCACCTGACGGTTGGGTAAGTAGTTAGGAGGATACTGGCGAACATCTTACTGGGAATTTCGAATTTCTTATGTTGACTTCGTAGACAGTATATGTCTCAAGACAATTCTGGATACACATCGTATTTTATAGCCATCAGTATGGAAGCTTCAAGGTGGTCAACTACATACAATTTGCATCAGAGTACTCACGAATTTCCTCGGCTCAAAGGAGAGTCACTGGTCAGTTCTAACGTTACTGAGAAACAGGATAAGTCAACACTGGGAGCCTAAGATCATACAACTGCACGAATGGGGACCAGCAAAACCAAATCGAGTGCTGACTTCCAAAGTCGGTTGTCTTGAATGAAACAAGTTGTAACATGCACCGTTTTCTATATGACCATTACTAGCAATCTTACTCTGCTAGGCACATCAGTTTGTAAAACAAACGACTGAATACAGCGTATCTTGTCCTGTTTTCATCAGTTATTCTTTGTAGGCCCAGTGAAAACTGATAGACTAAATTAATCAACTGTGACAGGGCTATCCACATCAGCACGTATCTATTTCACGAGGATCAGGCTAGCGAAAAGTCATGTGTTAATAGTGCTGTAACAGAAGTTTTGTTATTTTTTTCGAAACGTGAATCCCTGATTTCTCTTTTTACCTATTATCAACAAACTTGGGAAATACCTCGGCTAGAAATCCCAAACGAGGTGATGAGGTCCGCCAGGCAAAGTGACGTGATTCTCTCTGCTATTCGTTGTGATGTACAACTGTTCTGTCTAAGGATTAGATATCGTATTGGAAAGCATAATCGTTTGAGAGTTGTGCTAGGTTCAGAGGACCTGGAAAAGGCGTTATGTTTACCAGACTCGAAGGATCTACATTGTAGACGAACATTCTTGGTTCAAAGTAGTACATACCAACAAAAAGCCGCTCATTAAATTTTTCGATTGTCCTATTTGTTTACAAGGATTGTCTAATACAACATCACATATATCCCCGAGCTCCCATTTTATGGAATATTCTGGCCTTGTGGTTGGCAATTAGGCTTGTTTTTGCAGATGGCATGAAAACCAATGAGATAGAAACTAATATCTCGAAAATGTGTCATCATCCAGCAATATATCATATACATCTTTATTTGGAAAATTCTGGGTCCTGGTTCTACGACAGGTATTCAGAAGCAATCGGATTGGACTGTTTTACAACGTCCAAAAAAGAATATGGCGGATTCGTTCGAATATATCCACCGAAGTCATAAGAACAAAAAATTCGCAAGCAAGGATTGTTTTCTATGTTTACTCAGGCTAATTACAACACAGTAAATATGAAAACAGCAAATAGGGTGAGTCAAAAAGACGGTCTATGAAGGTTGTGGTCGACGTGTTTGCAATCAGTTACGCATTCACTGTTCCCAGATGTTAATTGGTATCCCATTGTGCAACCGTGCTCTGTGCGCTCAGAATAAGTTCGTGTGAGCATTTAATCAGCAAATGCTGATCAAATTCTGTAAAACCTTGGTGGACTTACACAAACCTTTGTTGACTATCAAACTTTGTAAGTTTGCCCGCCGTGGATACAGTATTTGATCATTTTGCTACCCGAATCATTCGAACATTTTGTTTTACTGAAAAGCGTTGTGGCAGGTGTTCTAATTCAGAAGACATTAGTGAAAATCTGTGCTTCATTTGGAGTCGAACTAGCGACAAGAGTAGTTTACTTCTATGCATTAGACGCCCCAACTCTACTTCTGTCGCTCGACTGATGGAATATTTGCTGCCTGGATGTAATCTGTTTCCGTTGGTGTTACTGCTATGACTTCAACCGAAATAAAGTATTTTCATGATTGAATCTAATCTGATCCTTGGAGTACTGCCACCAGGTTGATATGCTCGCTCATCAGGTCTTGTAGTAATAGTGCTTGAAGGGAACATAGTTTAACCAACATGCTTATCTTAGTGTCTGCAGTCCTGGGCAACCATAAGCGCACTATGAAAGTAGAGGGTTCGAATTCACTGCTTGATGGTTTCTTAACTTTAAGCATCTACATTCTTCGTTGTCTTCCTTAGCGTAAAACTGGATATCTCACTCGTTTTGATCGACTACTCTCAGATAAATACTTCTTTTATTCTGGACGGATGGACCTTTTCCAAAAGTGATAGTTGACCGGTGCATCACCTTTTGGAAGCTTTTTTACGGCACTTTAACCCTCCTTTCATCAGAAAAAATCGTTTCATCGACACACAAAGGTACGTGTAACTACTTCAACGTAAGTTAATAGGGACCCCATTTTTAAACTCGTAATGAAATTTTTGGCGCCCGGTTCGCTAGTCTCATTTTTACTCCCGTTTCCAGTGCACCGTTCACACTGAACGCAATGAACTACGTAAATCTCCACATATCAGCATCACAGAGTACGTTTACTACAGCAAGCTTCCAGAGGTTGCATCACTATCAGACGTCCCTTTCGTACTATATTATATCTGAACAGAAACTTAAAAACTTTGAACTAGCTGCTAAAAGTCGAACAACTGTCACAAAATGTCGACCATAAAGGCAGTGAAAACACTACGTATCACTCGAAAAAAACAACACAGATGGCACGCATTCAATAAGCCTGCAGACAAGTTGAAAAAACCAACGAGCACACGGACGCTAATGAATCAGCCTAAGCTTTGTTCACACAGCGACCAAACACACGTGAATACGTGCATGGTTTTTTGCTTAAAAGCTGCTTGCACAAACGTGGACATGGTAGAAATGGATTTATAAACGAATTTAAGTAATGGGTTAATAAAGTGGCATCAAATTTCAGGTGCTTGCCTGTGCATTACGCAGGAATACGTAGTACCAGCCGTTAGTACTATACCCAACCGGTACTTCTCGAAACGATTGCAAGTATGTCGAATTAGACATAACTGATGAAAAGCCAGAGTGTGACTGACTCTGAGATGTACATCACTCATTGTCGATTTTGTTTCTCACATTGCATTCTTTATTAAAACAAAACACTGTACTCGAGTTTCACCCTCGTTAGGGATCGACAGTAGCGTATATCTTTGCTGAGTATGACAGCTGAATTTCGGTTACGTTTTCACAAGGCCACTGTATCCACTGACCTCACGTCAGTTATGACCGAAATATCGTATGAAAATTGACAACCACTTTCTTTCATGAGTAATGTTGAGATTGCTCGATCGTCCCGTTAGAAGACAGTTGTTATCGGATAGTTCTAAACATCCCAATCGCGAAGCCATTGATCAGAGTGAACTGGCAGTGACCGGATTGCTTTTTGAGACGATTAATCTACCTGTTGATCATCCACATAGTGAAGTGCTTGAGCGTCCAGGTACGATGATTCGGTTCTGCCTATTGTGTGGTCAGTTCCACTGTGGTCAATATGGCCGCCCCACGAAAACGTGACTAGAATTCATATACACATCGTGACCACGGTGTACTTTATTGATGAGGCTTAACAAGAATGAACTCCATGTATGGTGCTTCCTTTTGAAACAGAGTAGCTTGACAATCTGTCTGAAAGCGACAGCCTCGGCCAGCTATGAATGCTATTCACTTGTAATTAATGTGTTAACAATTTTGCTCGTTTGTGAGTTTTTAATCAACCACTGAAATCACACGTATAACTTCGAAGTGATCACGGTATAGGTCACTCATTAATGAATGCCATCCTGTTCAATACTCATTAGGTTACACGGTTCGGTGCGCACTTTGCTTTATTACTTTTAAGCCAATCAGATTGAAGAATGATTACTCTTAGAACAGCTGGTCACTGGTGCTTACATTTGCGACCTTTTCCACAAGGTCACCTCTCCATAGGTACCGTAGTAGTCTTACAAACAGTGAAGTGCAATGTGTCATTTTATTATTTTCAAAGAATTCCCTCTGACTGAAAAAGTTAATAGAAAGATCGAGCGTTCTAACAGCAAGGCTCCCTGGAAGATAGACATGAATTGTAAGAGAGGAGTGATGTAGTAAGTTAGAAAAATCTACTGTTAGAAGGTCTCAGAATTACGCATAAACAGGAAACCTTCCGACAAGCTCAGTGAGTGATGACAATCTGACCAAGTAAGTGCAGTGGCTGAACGCGCGCCGCTAGTGTGGTCAGGCACAACGAAACACCACTGACTATCATGACATCCACGATCACCTGACATAACACGCTAACATATGTTTGTATTGTTGAATATTCTGAGTGAGTTAATCAACATTTGGGAGAGGTTCCTGGTTTTTACTACGGACTAAAATTTGGAACATTCACTAATCCTTCTCGGTCACGAATGTAAAATATTAGGATGTATAGAACATTCATGTAGAAACAACCATAAAAATTTGTATCTCCGAGCTTCACGTTAAAGGATGGAAGGTTATCCACTCTGAAGCATACAAAATGCTCAATTGACAGTTTATATACACAATGGGGTGAATATGAGTTAACCTCACTTCGGAGAACACGAATATTCTGGGATTCCAAGTGCGTAATAACAGCCCGAACGATTTTTCTTGGTCACCACCGTGAACTGTTTCTGTGGTGGACGTTGCACTAGATGAGGTAGGATTTCCGTTCATTAGTTCTTTCGGTATTGTCTGTTGCAACATTGCACGAACTAAACACAGGTATACGTTCTGCCATTCCGTATCGTCCCCGTCGATCTGTACTGCTGTTGCAGACGTTATTGTATCTGCAAGTGAACTAATAAAATTTATGAGATACAGAGTATTATAGTGGTCTATCATTCTGAACATGCTGAGGAACACTCTTAGTTGTAAGTTGCAGTAGCAGGTCAGTCACAAGTTGTGTGTGAGCCAAGTCAGATTGTAGTTAACGACCTACGTCAGCTGTGATACAGTCGCCTTTGTAATGTAAGTTCAGAATGACCTAGGAATTATAAACAGAACACTCATCTTCAACAGTTTCCGACATTGAATGTCAAAGATGGTTCAGAATATCCGTTGTTCATGGATGCCTTCTTCAGCACTTCTCATGTTCCCGTAAACAGTCTTCCATAGAGAACTATCTAGTTGTGAGAAAAATTACTTGCACCAGGTTTAGGTGGTGTTCAAGCGACGCAAATAAGAAGAAAATGAAGCTTCTACTTGTTAAAAAATTAGTCTTGTAGTGAGCTATCCTGACTTCTGGTGGGTAAG
>JTDE01001077.1:182430-210973 GCA_014338405.1 Paragonimus skrjabini miyazakii
GGCACTTTGAAGATGTAAGATAGGGAGATAAGATTCTCCTTTAGAGAATCGAATGCAGCAAGGCTTGGTTTTAGTTGGACAAGTTCAGCTTCCAGTTTAGATACCTTACCAAACAACTCCGCCAATACATTGTCTAGGGGAAAAGAACAGTTCTTAGTTAGAGGGGTACTGGCGGGAACCACCAGTTTATCTTCACCCCCTTTAGAGGCAGCATCTTTGGAAAGGCCTTTGTAAGTTTTGGGCCTAGAGCATTTGCCCTTAGGTCGTTCCATATCTATTTTAGAGCTAGAACAAGTGGTTTTGACACCAGTCGATCTTGTTTGACGGCGTAGGATTATTGTACATGGCCCTTATGGGAATTCCCACATGCTTTAAAGCATATGACGTTGTGTGCGCACCCAAAGGGACCATGTACACCAATCAGAAACGTTGAAATCTTCGGTACACACCGATGCACAAACGTGTGTAGAAAAAACCGAGCGAAAGGTGTGACGGATGTAGCACAATGTGAGCATAGGCTTAAAGTGCATGATCCATAATGATGTTCATGGAGCATTCATCGTGTTTACACGGGACCTACGTGCACTAACTCAAAACATCTAAGAATAGATTACTAATAATCTATTTTTAGATGTTTGAAAGAGAACAATTAGCGAAACAGCCGTTTCGCTAATTGTTCTCTTTCTAATGACTCCTAAGACAATCCATAACGACACGAAATGTAGGCAAGATACGTGAAAATAGTGCGTAGTTTGTGAAAAAAATACATTAAAAACTGGGCCACATTAGAATATAATTAAATGCGATGCACATTTTGAGTAATGGAAATGAACCGGCTCATTATTATACCCCAAACGTTCTTATTTTGTGTCTGCAGTAGCATAAATGACCAGAATGTACTTCAGTACGCACATATACCTTGACCATGTAGCTGTAGCCTACGTGTTGTTTGACGACCGGTTTTGGTCATCATAATTTGTTATATAAGGATATTTTTTAGACAGACGTGAACGCAGATAAAATGTAAGCAGACTGTACGATACAAAAGGTGTCAAAAATAACAATTATATGAGAAACTTCGAATTAAATATCCACGCAGTAATTACTTGCCCTTTTCGAATCGCGCGCTTTAATTTTTTTTCACGAGGGTCATTTAATGCGTTTTCATATAAACCTAATTTCTGATGTGATGAAGCCATGTTTGTTACAAGCCTTACGTGTCATGTGTTCACATGTCAGCCTTTTTCCTCTCGGAAAATATTCTTTTATGGAATTTCTTCGTTTTTCTCCATTGTTCTTTCTTTTCATACCCTGTTGTTTCTTCATTATTTTTGTGGTTTTTGTTTTTCAGTTTTTTTCGAATTCGCATTTGGCGTACAGCATGCTGGATTTGAATATGCCGTTAACGTTTACGGGAATGGTTGCTAATTGCTCTTATTTCTTGGGCCTTATCAGTCTTTGTTTGAAATATGCACGTACTTTTTGTCGAGTTACTTATCGTTTTGCTGTTATTTTCTGCGGGTGCAGCGGTTACGTATAAGATGTTTACGGTAGTATGTCCGTCGTAGGATCAATTTGGAGAGTTATTCGGTGCGTTTCTTGTCTATCTTCATATCCGTCCGCGTTAGGTCATTTGAAGGCGTTCTAGATACACGCTTCATTACAAAAATTACCCTGTTCAATTACCTTGGGACTTTGTTGCAAGACAAGGTCGACCGCTGGAAAGAGAATTCGGTGAAACTTACGCAGTAGTGTCAGCAGTTCGTAAGCGTTGAATGACGCAAGATTAGAACTGCTTTAGTAGTTGAAGCGAATAATCAGGAATGTAAGAAAGATGCCGTCAGCGCAATAGGCCTACTCGGACCCAACTCTAGCCTACTGGAATCCAACTCTGGCCAGGGTCGGCGTATTTTATGGGTGTGCTTTGGTGCTGGAATTGTTATTACTCTAACATTACGATCCGCTGTAGTAAACGATTTACACTCTGGTCAGTTGGGGATTGAAAAGCTGACATCATCGGCTCGTCTGGCGTGTTGGTGGCCAGAATTGATTGTTGATTTATGTAACATTTCTAAAGGTTGTGCACAGTGTGTGCGCAAAGTGCAATCGCAGCCATGAAAATGGACACCTTGGTCAGTAATTTGTGAAGCTTGGCAAGGAATACTTGCTGATTACTGTGGTCCATTCTTGGATAAATACTATGCCTTGATTATCCTTGATTCAGATTCACGTTGACCGGAAGTTTACTTTACATTGTCAGCAACTGCGAATTTCACTCTGATTGCATTTCGACAAACGTTCAGTCGGGAAGGAGTACCATGTGTGTTGATTACCGGCAGTGGCAGTTATTTCACTGCGCAGAAGTTTGAGGACTGGTTCAAAAACGTAAGATGTCGACATCTGTTCACTGCACCGAGACAATCTCAATCCAACGATGCCGTTGAGGATGTTGTGCATACTCTAAATTGTGCGATCAAGTTTATCAATTCAAATAATTCTGGGGAACTGGAGAATGATGTGATCAATTTCTTGAGACAACATAGGAATCTTGACGGCTCAACAACTGGGAGCAGTCTAACTAAGTTGTTCATGAACCGCGTTCTCCAAACCAACGTACTTAGTTTGGAATCAGCCGAAGTTGTGTATCATTGTGGCAGTGACCTCCGATCACCCTGAGGAATTGTGCTCAGTAACCTAGGTACTCGAATGTGTCGCTGCAGTGATTGTAATTCACAACCTAACATTGCGTGCTACTGATGGCTTACTGCATGAATAATTACGTTGTACATATATATTGACTACGTTACGACTTCGTTGGTCAAGATGCTGCGTTACTACTACTGCGTAGAAACTAGCTCTGGGTTTGAGCTAAGTACACTTTCGATTAACACTTCGTTTTTCCGAATATCGCAGCCGCATATTTCATTTTGTAGTGACCATCAATCGTGTAGCTTCTCTGAGGATCCCGGCCGCAACCGTGCTTTCCCGCTTGTCTTTTCTGTACGCATGGTTCTGTGTACACCTGTAATAGGAGGCCCGTCATGAACCCAGTGCTGCTTTCTTCAGTCGTGCAACTAATTGCACACAGCGAATGCTTGTCCCTTTCCTAACGACTCATTTACTATTCCATTCTTCAAGATAGTTTAACCCAAACTTTTCCAGCTCTGGTTAGCGCACTCAAAGTTTCCAAGCACTTTTCGCTTGGCGCGCTTTTGAGTGCCGCCGAGTGGACTGTGACCATCTCGTGCTTCTTTTCTTTCACCACTTGGTTGCTGACGTTGGTCCCAGATTACGTCAGAACTAACTACTTATCACATTTCTAAACATTGATGGAAATATGGAGTTTGTTTCCAAACCCCACTGCGTTCCCTAGTTCGATGCCTGTTGGAACTGCATTCCGACTGCTCTTCTGGAAAGACGTATTAAATTGTTAGTTGACTAGGGTCCAACGCATACACACTTGTCTACTACAATTTTGATGATGAACCTGTCCACTGTTGGCATATCCAATAACTTGTCTATACGTCACCCGTTTCTACCTCTGCTGTACCCATTATCATTACCGATGTTTCTGAGTCTATTCCAGGCTCAATTCCCTCGGCTGGAGATGTTGTTGAAAACGACCCATCACAGTTGCGACTGTCTGAATGCCTCATAAATAAACGAGGCAAAAACTATATCAATATTGACTCTCATACAAACTGTGACCAATGTAGTGGCTGTCACTAAATCCATTTCTCATTACTGTTGTTTTCATACATTATTGGCAATAAGATTTAAAACTGCGCTCGAGAAATAAATACCTGATTTGCACAGTTCGTGATGTTACTATTACCGCACTGAGGTCGAAACAAGTTAATTACTTCATTTCTGTGTTTCTGGAACCATCAGAAACCATTAACAAACAATGAGACCTGTAGCGACTATTGTGAATAATATTTCCGACAGTCACAACGAAGTGTGCTCCTTTGATGACTCTGCTTTTCTACGTACGGTTGTTTGACCCACGTTCCATCCTGAGCTGGAAGCACAACTCGCCCGTCGCCTCGCTGGTATCACTTGGCTCCTCTGCGCACTATTCTCCAGGATCAAAATCTACACGGGGTCAACATGCCGAACCCATGTTTCACTGCTTAATACATTTCGATAGTGAGAAGGAGACCGAGTATTATTCAGTTAAACTGTTCCCACAGACCGCACCCACAACTTTTCTTTGGTTTGACAAACACATCTGTTCAGTAAACAAAGGTTGGATTCGTACAGATGTTTTTCGGCCGAGAAAGTAAAAGAGGTTTTTTAACACTCCGGATTATGGACTCCGGATGGCCCTCGATATCATAGTTGAACGACCAAAGACCAATGTCTCGCGAATGTTTGAATTTCTGGCCTGGGAAAGCAGTATTCACTATCGGGATTGTGCATTGGAAAAGAGCTCAAATTTGTGTTCGAAATATTCATAAAATATCAAAAAGCCATCCTTGTGGATCGAAGACCGAGAACAGCACTATCACTTACTAAGAGCACCCGAGTCGAATTGTGTGCGCCAGAAAAATACGCGTAAGGAATGGGAGTTAGCGAAAGTGGTCTGACGATTTACTGTCCAGGTGCCCAACTGGGCCGGTACATTTGGTTTTTTTCTCTACAGCTGAGACATTCATTTTTCGTCAGCTACTTTATTTAACCAATACTAGAAGAAGTGGAATCTTGTGAAAATTCTTTACATGGTGCGGTGATTGTCACTAAACCTATTTCTCATTACTGTTGTTTTAATACACTGGTGACTATAAGCTGTACAATCGCGCCCAAGATATATATCACTTGCTTCGCCTAGTTCGGTTGTCATTACTATTACGTCAAAGCTAGCTCTAGGGTTGAGCTAACTACTTCATTTCTGTACTCCTGGAACTATTACACATGGATTCAAAAAAAGATATCCAGATGGTCAGTTTCAAAGTTGGCGGTTGCGGCAATAACAAGTGTTACCTGGAGGTCGGTGGCGAAAGTATACAATATGATGGATCTGCAAAGTGGTTCCCCCGTCGGTTTAGCGAGCTTTGCAAGTGTGTTGATGACCTGGATGTGGTTCATAAGGAGCTAATATGGGTTTGTGAGTCATGTGTAGGTAAACTCGACTATTGTGCCTCTGTTGTGAGCACTGGAGTGAACCAGAAGGAGGTCTACGGTAGTAGCACACACCCTGTTGTGTTCAAGTATGTAGATGGCGGTACAAGGGGAATGAGGGATAATAAACTGAATGATCCAAATAATGATGGAGAACGTTGCAACGAAGTGAAAAGCTTTGATGAAGTCCGGGTTGAAAGAAGAAAGTAGGCAGCTGGAAAGTATGATCGCTCACCGGTTTTGGTCAATGAGTTAAAAGATAAAGCTACTCTCGGAGTTAGGACTGAACTAAATGTCCCCGCTATTACCAAGGTGAGTAGTAGGAAAGTGACTGTCGTAAAAGGGGATAAAGTCAATAAGAGGAGTGGGAAAGGGGACAAAATAGTGAGTAACTGGAAATTGTTCAAAGAAACCATAGAAAGAAGAAGGAAAGAACTCGGAAAACTGGAGAAGCTAGTTAAAGATATTTGTTTGAGAGTGAAAGCCCAGGAACAAGGATTTGCGAAGGTTCATAACCGAGGAGTGTTTGTAATCAAGGCTGGGTTGGATCTCGAAAATAAAGGGGACTTAACCCTCTGTGGAAATAGGAATGTCGTCATCAGAAGCATCACTAAGCCCAATATGAAAGAAGGTAAAGCTAAGGACAGAGCGATGATATTTCACCTGGTGAATCTCCTAGAACAAGTAACTGTACCTGAGCATGTGGCTACGAGCAATGAAGTTAGGAATGTGGCAGGCAAATTGTGATGGTTCCAGGAATACAGAAATGAATTGGTTAACTCAGCTCAACCCCAGAGCTAGCTTCGACGCAATAGTAATAACAACCGAACTAGGCAAAGCAAGTAATTTATCCCTCGAGCGAAATTGCACAACTTATGGTCAGTAGTGTAATGAAGCAACAGTAATGAAAACTAGGTTTAATGACAATCACCACATCCTCCGCAGCTCGAATGAAATTCCGGGTATTAGTGGTGATTTTGCTTCTTTTTCACACGCTCAGGAGTTCTTGTCTGCGTCGGGTCGATTGCAGATACTCCTTCCGTAACTGACTTCACATCCAAAACAGGTTCAGAAACGGAACTTTCAGTCTCGGAAGATTCAACAGACAATATACGAGAGAGCTTCACATTTTTTACACACTTAAGACCGATAGTAGATGGACCAGAATTAATAACAAAAAATGAACATGAATAAGTTGCGGACCTCACATCTGTGAGTAAATGTTCACATTCGACAATAATAGGTAAAGCATGTCCAGTGATACCCTTAACAGACATTAGCAGGTTTCAAGATAACATAAGGTTTGAGCCGCTTCACCCAAGCGACAGAAATGAAAGATTCAATACTACCGGTGTCAACGTTGAAGGAATTGTTGGGGACCGCCGTTAACAATAAACGATTGCGTTATATGGTAGTAGAAAACACAGTAAGAACAACGGATTTTAAGCCAGAATTCAATTTGTCGTCGGTACAACAGAGATGTGTAATAGAAAACTTTGAGCTATGGCAAACGGATTGAATGTGTCCGATTTGACCACACCTGTGGCACTTAGCTTTACGAAATCGACAAGTCAATCGAGAATGTTTGTCACCACATGACTTACAATTGTTCCTCCGACGGTTAGCAAATGAATCAGGTGCAGGGTGATTATCATCAATTCCATTTTCAGTATTTATCGTTTCAGACAGGCGCATTTGTTGACCTCCTGTTCGTCTCACGTTGTCATTGTATAAAACCATCGATTCATTTTTCACAGCAGCTTTGACATTCTAGTTTTGTTCGCATAGTGTTCTAGCTGACTGGAAAGTGAAATTCAGACGGAGTAAAAGCTTCTGTTGTAGATCACGCAAACTTAATGCAGCAATCATACGGTGACAAAGTTGACTCTGTAATTGGTCTTCGAAATTACACCGAGCAACTTCAGTCTAAATTTCGAGAATAAACCGTCTGATATCCTGATTTTCTTTCCTCACGAGCGTATGAACTTCAACTCGTTGAAAGGCTTCAAAGTTTACAGGTTGGGCATGTGAAAACAGCCGTTTCTTCAAGGATACTTAAGAGAGTGAAGAACCTCCTGCAAAAGACGGGGGAGTGCACAGGTGTAGTTCCTGAGCCGAGGGTCGCATCTGAAGTTACAGAAACTGAAACAAGGGGTGGTTGTGTGAAGTCTCTGGGGGTATTGTATACCAACGCTCGGAGTCTGAGGAAACAGTTGAAGTAGGCTCTCAGGGGAACTATGGAGGGAAGATGTTGTTGCGATTACCGAGATCTGGTTACGCGGGGATATATCCGTCCAACAGAATAATACCCAGTCTGTGCAAACTATTGAAAACCAATCGACAATGAAAAACAAGAACTCAGCGCGTTGACATTCGTGTATTAGTATCGACCCTGGAAAATAGATTGTACAGAGAAAACACGTCAAGCTAGTGAGGCAAAGAGCTAATTGTAATTGTGGCCTCGGGACGGATAGCATAAAATGGGTGGCTTGGCTGAAACAAAAGTAGGTAAAAAGCAAAATTATGAAAAGTGTACGTGTGAATGCGGATATCAAGAATATCATTTATTATAGTCCCCGCATGGCTCTCCCCTAGAAGGCTGGTAAGTATTACACAGGCTTTCGTTGTTCTAGAAAGAGGGGGTAAATATACATACAATGTCTTCCTGGTTAATCAGAGTTACAGGGTGATACACACGAAAAATAAGGAGATGGGATGAGTAATGTCAAAGTTCATGGGTGGGTCGGCCGAAAAATGGCTGCTGCGCTGGAAGGATTCTTTTACATCAATTATTTGATCTTCGACGCTTTCCTTCTCTATCGCAGCGGGCTGCTCAATCCTGAAGTTTCTTGAGAGGAAAAGGAGATAGGTTTGTCCAGTGCTGTGTGATAGGTAGCTGGAGTTGTCTCTCCACGCACCATATTCGGATAGTCTGAAAAGGAGCAAAAATAGTGAGGTACCCATAAGGCAAGCGGAAGGGGATAACTCATCTTGTCAGCGTAGCCGGTCGACTAAATAAGTTCATGGCCGACGACTTCACGTACCTTGTAATTTTGAGTGTCGGTTTCCGGTATGCTCTTCTCCTTGTGCTTCTGTCTAAAGTTAATAGATTCAGGAAAGCCGGGGGTTAGAATACGAATAGACCTGGTCTAAAACAACGTCAGTGGGGTTGCGGACCTGGTAGCGCATCAGATAATTGCAAAGGCATGAGAGTCAAAAAAATCTGTTTGTTGCCTTTTGCTTTTTTGTACGAGTGTGCGTATGTTATAATAAAAAAATGTCATTTCCAAAAATAAGAAACGTTAACATACTCTGCAAAACAACCAAGCTTGCGGAGCTGCCTAAAGGTAGAGGGAGCATGGGCTGGAGTTGCGGGAGTTGCAGGGGATTCCGGAGAGTGAACGCTTTTTGCTGGTACCGAGGGTTCACGGCGACGAACGTTACTTGTCAACAGAAGTGGGTCCGATGTTTCCTCCATCATTGCTGGGTTCACCTGCCGACCAAAGCTACCTTGCGTTTGTCATTGTGGCTAACAGTGAAGGTTTTTGTGTCTCTCGTGAGCACGCCATAGGGGCCGATGTATGGGGGTTGCAGTGGTCGACGAAAGTCATCCGTACGAAGGGAAACATGTGTGCACGGAGAAAGTTCAGCACGCACATTTACAACTGATATTGCTCCCTAGGCTGCACTTGGTGTAGGTTTCCCATGTGGTGCGTCAAACGAGCTGTGTAGCTGCCATAATGGTACGGTGTCGAAGACGTAGGTGAGACAAATTCACCTGGTAACCTTAGTGTGCAACCAAAGACTAGTTCTGCTGCGGTAGCATTTAAGTTCTCTTTTACTGTGTTGCGCAGCCCTAACAGTACCAGCGAGAGTGCCCCTATCCGGGAAGAATTACCATGGGCACCAGGAGCGGCTTTCAGCTGACGATGAAGACGTTCAACCATTTCATTTGCTGCTGGATGTTAAGCTGTAGTATGCATTTGTCTGCATTCTGGCGTATTCAAATAAGTAATATTTGTTTTGGCCGTTACATATAAGTTGCATTGTTTCGAGATCACTGAGCTCTGTTTAATGTTGGAAGGTAGACATGCGTTTTACTGCCTTCCTTAAATAAACTACATTAACCAACTGCATTCTTACTTCAGCTTCTGCTGTCGTCTTCCTTACTCACATTCAGTTCTGAGCTCTAACTTTCTAGATGGCAAAATTGTAGTCTTCTATATTTTCTTCTTCAGTAACTTATAATTCCTATCATTTATCTGTGCACCCACAGTCGTTTTGTTCCGAATCAACCAGTGACCATCTGTTTGAGCGGGCTCGACACCGTTTCATCGTCACCCATTATTGAGCAGTATGTAGCGGCTAAAATAAATATTTTTGATAGTCTCATTCACACGTACATTTTTCATAATTTTGCTTTTTACCTACTTTTGTCTCAGCCAAGCCACCCATTTTATGCTATCCGTCCCGAGGCCACAATTACAATTAGCTCTTTGCCTCACTAGCTTGACGTGTTTTCTCTGTACAATCTATTTTCCAGGGTCGATACTAATACACGAATGTCAACGCGCTGAGTTCTTGTTTTTCATTGTTGATTGGTCTTCTATTGTCAGCACAGATTAAGAATTATTTTGTAGGGTTAGTATTAACAAGTGCCCAAATGTCAATTATGTTGTTGTTCGGGTACTTTTTTCGTCCAATTTTTGGGGATTTTCAATATTTGGGGTGAAAGATTTAACTTTCATGTAAACTGGTTCAATTAGTACCGTATCAAATACAGCTTTTACGAGCGCCTTCTCACTTACCGTTTCGAAGATAAATTACCTTCTCTGCCGCTGGATATTAAGAAAGACATTTTCTAGATTACGTGTAACTTGGTATGATCTTGAATTGTCAGCGAACAGTTTAACAACACTCGAATTCCTCAATCTATGATCCGGGTATCTTGCTCTTCAACGAGGACGTATTAACCACGCCATCCTGCCGTGGAATTTCGGTATTCCCCGAAAATGATGAATTCGGATATTGTGGGAATCGCCACTGGTCCTGATAATTACGTGTTATCGAGGCTCACTCCGGTTCCGTTTAACAGTAATCCGCCGCCGGACGATCAAGCACTCCCCCGCCACTCGAGGCTGCGACAATGTCCAATGAACCAATTCCCCTTTTAGACGATAATCAATTGGACACTCATATCTATGGAGGTGCTCACCTTTCTATTAACCTCAATTGTTTAAATTTTACGAACGATTCCTTTTCGTCAAATGTTTTAAGTGTTTCTGAGAACGTTTTTGTTTATAGGACCCCACTCGAACCGAGTGCTGCTAAGCATGTTTACTGCCTATGTGGGACCCCTAGGATGGCAATAAGAACGGTTGTGGCCCCACTGAAGAAGATGTGGAATTCGTACAAATCTAATGCTGTTTATCCCGTTCCGCTTATTTATGTTCTGACGGATATTTCTGAGGAAGTTTGTAATGACCTGCCAGAGAAAGAGATGACTTTTAAGGCAGGTGAGTTAGACCTGCGACCAAGACTACTCGGGCTCCATCAAAGACTCCGTAGGACCGTGAAATCCAAACCCGTTCCGATAGATGGGACCAGACTAAATGCTGCCCCTGCTCAACAGCGGGCTTGAGGAACAAATCCCATCAGTCTAGACCCTGTTGAGTCGTTAGATCGGACACTCAGACAGTTGGTTCTTAGGGAGAGTCAACTGAAGATTGAGGCACAGAGGCTCGACGGATCACCGAAGAATTAAATTACAATTGTCGAAATATTTGAGGGCAACGTGACAGATGAATTAGTCAGCATGAAATGGAAACATTGACAAATATCCGTTTCCCAGGATTCGCCTTGAAGTTCGTTCGAAAGACAAAACGGTCCTTTTGGCGCGAATCCTCCATTTTTAAACATTTTGTGAAATTTCAAAATCAAATTTCAGGCAAAGTTCTTACAGTACATCAATTGTAAATAAGCGACGTTAATGGAAAAATTGAAACACATCGAATAAGTCCCAAAAGTATTAGCTTCGTGATGAAAATTTTTTCCACCATTTTCACGAAAACAACCCGCTATTGACGTTAGATCACTTTTTCAAGTCTTATAAATGAGATCATTGCCATTTTCGAGATGAAATACGTCATTCTAACACCTGAGAGCGCTTAAGTTTGCGGCGTTTTAACGATATGGTCGAAATGGAAATATACGACCATACAGTGTTAGTATTGCATATCAACAAGAACACTAACACATTTGATAGTGAAACATATATGAAAACATTTCCAGCTTCCTTATCTATACGGTATTTATACTATTTCTTTTTGTTTGCAAGATTTCAGGTAGATACTGTTCGATGAAACGTTGCTCTTAGAAATAGGTGGAAATGGCGCTATCATATGATTGTTTCCACCTTCGGTGTATATGGAACGGCGTGAGAAAAAAGTATCATGTCCCATGCTATCATCGAGAATCTTCTGAAGTAAGTTCTACCCATTCTACTGCATTGTTTCTAACTAGATTGGTGTCACGTGGCGTTCATGCGGAACAATATACGAAAACAGATAAACTCAAGCTGTCTGCCGATCAGCGGGAGGTATACCTGTCAGCCAGTCACATTGCGATGTTTGCGACGCCAAGTATCTATTGCGGTGCAGAAAACGTCCAATCAATATGGCAATCAATGAAATCAAAGATGATGATAACCATGTACCCCAAACGCTTCAAGTACAGATTTATCACCACTTCCCACATGTGTCCATTCTCCAAATTGTTCATGGTAAAGGTGGTTCGGAAGGAGCAGCTACTACTGCAAACATATACTGCATACTCAGACGCTGATCATAAGTCAAGTCAATCGGGTGGAGCAGCTACTGGTGTGAACGTATATTGCATACACAGGCGTTATTCATAGCTTAATTGGATGAGGTTGAAGCATCTATTAGTGTGAACCTGTACTGAATACTCAGACGTTCTTCATAGCTCAAGTTGATCAAGGTCTGCACAGACAGACGTTAATCATAGTTAATGTGAATCAGGTTGAAGCAGCCACTAATGTGAACGCATACTGCATACTAAGACATTCTTTATTGGCCAGGTCAGCCGGATCATCCTCTGAATGGATCAAAAGCAACAATGTTTAATAATGAATCCAAGTATATTGCACTATATACAACTCCTAAGGTGGAGAACAGGTTGACGAGTTGGTTCGCGGGATTTCCATTTTCGGGTATGACTATGAAATGGTACTCGGCGAACAGCCAGGTTTCTACACTGGCGGTAGAATGAAAGTGTAATATGTATACTGCGACCGGCTCACTCGGACATACCTTCATTATTTTCTGCTTATACAATTCATTACACCGGGGAACCTTTGAGATGGGGATCTAAGGGGTGAGGATGCGCAAGCGTTAAATTGAACAACCTACCGCTAACTACCGATGATCTGTTCATCATTATTTTGACTCCCCTGTACTATTGCAGCCACAACTTATCCAGTGAACTTAACAACTTTTGGTCGATGTTGTTATTAATATCAGAAGGATATCAATATGTTCCGCGATTTTCCATCATGCTAGAATCCAACTCTTAGACCACCAATTATCAATTCCTTTACTTCACGGGTCCCCGACCATGGATCTTTAACATGATATGATGCGAATGCCATCTTGGCCCATGATATGCTCAACATCACACTCGAAGTATATGGTTTATGTTGATCGTCGTTTTCCCAATTTTGTCACAGACCTCCCATTGTGATGTGAGTAATTATCGCGTTTTATATTCCACCTCGTGTCTTGCGATGACCGTTAACAGCACTCCTTGTATCATTGCACCCAAGAAGTTTTCGTTTGCCAAGAAATTTAAGGTCACTATCTCAATCTAATTGGCAGCAATTTAACTCGTACGTACATGAGGTTTTGAGGTGCAAAGGACATCCCTGTTACTGTGTGGGACGAGTGTTGCTTGCTTTCTCGCATACGGACTGCCACTACCGTTAAGTTTCAGTATCGGTAGTTAACGGTAGGTTGTTCAATTTAACGCTTGCGCATCCTCACCCCTTAGATCCCCATCTCAAAGGTTCCCCGGTGTAATGAATTGTATAAGCAGAAAATAATGAAGGTATGTCCGAGTGAGCCGGTCGCAGTATACATATTACACTTTCATTCTACCGCCAGTGTAGAAACCTGGCTGTTCGCCGAGTACCATTTCATAGTCATACCCGAAAATGGAAATCCCGCGAACCAACTCGTCAACCTGTTCTCCACCTTAGGAGTTGTATATAGTGCAATATACTTGGATTCATTATTAAACATTGTTGCTTTTGATCCATTCAGAGGATGATCCGGCTGACCTGGCCAATAAAGAATGTCTTAGTATGCAGTATGCGTTCACATCAGTAGCTGCTTCAACCCGATTCACATTAACTATGATTAACGTCTGTCTGTGCAGACCTTGATCAACTTGAGCTATGAAGAACGTCTGAGTATTCAGTACAGGTTCACACTAATAGATGCTTCAACCTCATCCAATTAAGCTATGAATAACGCCTGTGTATGCAATATACGTTCACACCAGTAGCTGATCCACCCGATTGACTTGACTTATGATCAGCGTCTGAGTATGCAGTATATGTTTGCAGTAGTAGCTGCTCCTTCCGAACCACCTTTACCATGAACAATTTGGAGAATGGACACATGTGGGAAGTGGTGATAAATCTGTACTTGAAGCGTTTGGGGTACATGGTTATCATCATCTTTGATTTCATTGATTGCCATATTGATTGGACGTTTTCTGCACCGCAATAGATACTTGGCGTCGCAAACATCGCAATGTGACTGGCTGACAGGTATACCTCCCGCTGATCGGCAGACAGCTTGAGTTTATCTGTTTTCGTATATTGTTCCGCATGAACGCCACGTGACACCAATCTAGTTAGAAACAATGCAGTAGAATGGGTAGAACTTACTTCAGAAGATTCTCGATGATAGCATGGGACATGATACTTTTTTCTCACGCCGTTCCATATACACCGAAGGTGGAAACAATCATATGATAGCGCCATTTCCACCTATTTCTAAGAGCAACGTTTCATCGAACAGTATCTACCTGAAATCTTGCAAACAAAAAGAAATAGTATAAATACCGTATAGATAAGGAAGCTGGAAATGTTTTCATATATGTTTCACTATCAAATGTGTTAGTGTTCTTGTTGATATGCAATACTAACACTGTATGGTCGTATATTTCCATTTCGACCATATCGTTAAAACGCCGCAAACTTAAGCGCTCTCAGGTGTTAGAATGACGTATTTCATCTCGAAAATGGCAATGATCTCATTTATAAGACTTGAAAAAGTGATCTAACGTCAATAGCGGGTTGTTTTCGTGAAAATGGTGGAAAAAATTTTCATCACGAAGCTAATACTTTTGGGACTTATTCGATGTGTTTCAATTTTTCCATTAACGTCGCTTATTTACAATTGATGTACTGTAAGAACTTTGCCTGAAATTTGATTTTGAAATTTCACAAAATGTTTAAAAATGGAGGATTCGCGCCAAAAGGACCGTTTTGTCTTTCGAACGAACTTCAAGGCGAATCCTGGGAAACGGATAATTGCTGAAGCATTCATAATTGTTGCAGTACTTTCGTGGTTGGACGAAAAAGACGATCAGGCACTGCTCACTCTTGCCGACAGGGGCGCGTTTTATGGAGGCCATGCGAAGTTTGCATCCGGCTTGATATTTTGTTAATGGCAGGCAAGGAATCTGTCATGGTTCTTAAACTAGTCGCTGGCGATTTTCATGGTTTACGCAGACCAGTCAGTCAGTTGAACGGCTGTCAGGCGATGTTGATGCAGCTGGATTATGTTGCAAGCCTGAACTGCTCAGTTGAATGATTTTCTTACCACTCACCGGAAACAGGGGCAGAAATTGCCTAGGGTATAACTAGCTGCGGAAAGGAACCAACTTTTAGCGACCTATTGAATTTTGTGGGGAAAAGAATGACGTTCATCGCCAGTCAGTATGGTGAGTCGGCTGTTCGCTTAGAAGGCAGGACGAGTGGCTTAACGTCTTCTAAACCCCGGAAGTCAGGTACTGAAGATGTAACGTTGGAGTAAGTTACCTTACCAAAGGATGAACTTGAAGTGTCTGGCGTGTAACGACAACTACGATATAGTTGGCTGTGGTTGTTTTATCAGTAAACCTCTGTAGCAACGCAAAGCAGCGCTGTGAAACCTAGGATGCCGTTTTGTTCGCCTGAAAGTGGGAACGTAGCAAGGTATTATAGGGTACAGTTGCGATGTGTAACGCCGGGTTGTTGTCGACGCCATCGTACACCGGTTGAACTGAGTCAGAACGAGGCAGCAGAACCGTCCCTGTAAAGTGCTACTTCTAATCTAAACGGCTTGTGTTTAGGATTCGTCCCGGTAAGTTTGGTTAGCCCGGAATCGTCGGCGACAACATGGGCCTTCCTGGATAACTGGTCCGACACTACGTGGTTCAATGAATCTACTGCAAGGGTGATTGGTTTGCAGGGACGGCTCTGTTAGGTGATGTTCCGTACTTTACACGGAACTTGTGCAACACCACAAAATCAAGTATCAGTTGAACCGCAATCCTTAGACCATGAGCATTCTATCACTGCTTATTCAGTTTACACAGTGTAACAACTGCTGCTGGCGTATTTTAGACATTTAAGGGGGAAAACGGGCCCAACTGCAACGTACCTCTTTCAAGAGTTTAACTGAAAACTACGTAGTAATTCTGATAAGATGCGACATTCCTGAAGTACATGTGGTACTGGAACAGAAACTGGGCGATGGTTATGTGCCTTACGCCGGCGACACCATTTTCGGCTGCAATCTGCGAGGTCCGTGTCGTACCATATCCCGGAATATACACTGTGTAAGCCTCATCGGAGCGTGGCAGTTCTCTTTGGAGGATTTAAACGGAAGAAAGTGGAGTTAGATTTTGCTGACGGAAGCACTTCGGAGGAGAAAGAGCCTTCCGTGGGTGACAGACAAGCAGTACTTTTGACTTAAAGCAGTGTATTACTCAAGGACGATCAATATGAGATAGGCCTGCCGTGGTATTGCATAACAATAAAGAGATAGCTGAGAAGCACGTTGCTACATTGAAGAGGAGGTCGCTTCGAAACCCAAAGCTAAGCGCTGGCTATTCGACCGTGATACTGGAGCGTACCAGGAAGGGCTACACAAGTAGGAGCGATACAACTACAGCACGGACATGGTACATACAACATCATCCAGTGCTTAACCCGAGTGAGCCCGGTAAGGTAGCGATAGTCTTCGGTTGTGCCACTGAACGCTGTGTTATGTCTCCCAACAAGACCAGACATGAACAATAGTTTGTTAATACTTATACGTCTTTGTAAATACTAGGTCACGGTCTTCCCTGATAGGGAAGAGATGTTCCTATAGAGGAGAGTGCCATGTCTTGACCGAAATGCACTGTTTCCTCTTGTGGGGTTCCGATTTGTTTGAAGCACCCCCGGAGATTTACGAGCTGAATGTGTACCCTTTGGATTGACGCCGTTGTCATTTGGGCCGGCTTCGCACGACAAAACCAGCTGTGGATAATCAGCTAAAAGTTCCACCGAACTTCTTCGTAGCTGACTGCCTAGTGTCATTCGACTCAATATCCGAGGCTGCGGTCATGTGAGTTTAGACTCACTAAGCAGGTCTCTAATAGTAGAGAAGCCATTGAACATTTACCCAATAAAAAACTTATCAACTCCCGGATTCGTTAGCTTAACTGTTGTGAACACCAGCGAACTCTGGGTACGAGGTGGCATGTAGTAGACGACTGCCTCCGGTTTCAAATCAACCTCCCTCACGAAAATAGAAGTATTTGGCCGTCTGGCTTCGTTTTACAATCCCCTGGGAATGATGGCACGGGTGTTTTAGCCGGCACGCAGGTTGCTTGAAGACATTTGTCACCAGGGCATCAGTTGGGACTAGGGTATGAAAGAGTATGATCGGGTGTATTGGGATGGTTGGCTGAACGACATCGAATCCACAGATACCGTGGTATTGTTCAGGTGCGTGGTTCATGGACATTCTTCACCAAACTTTGTCGAACTGAATATGTTCCGCGACGCATGAGATGTCAGTGACGGAGCAGTGGGCTATCTGAGGGTGGTTGTCCTGCCTAATGGTATTCAGTGCGGCTTTCTGATGAGTAAGTCTGTGGTGACGCCAGAGAAGGCGGTTACGATTCCAAGGTAGAAGCCAACGACAGCCGTTCTGTCGTCAAAACCGATGTATTTCCCGACTTGTTAACTGATAATTACAAAAAATATTGTTGTATTGTGGATAGATTCTATAGGTGTTGCAATGCCTACCGAACACTTCATCGCGTTTCGAAACCTTCCTTGCCAATCGTGTGAGACTTAACCACAATTTCATCTCCGGCTACCAGTGGAGGTATGGGACTTAAGAAATTAATCCGACCGATGTGGCACCTAGGGGAGTATCTCAGGCTTTGACCGTATAGATGAAACCCTGGCTGTGGAGTTCAGGCTTTCTCCTGAATCAAGAAAAAAATGGCTAAAAATGCCAACTTTCCCGTGGCTGTTGAAAGAAGACCCCAGAATCTAACTCCACTTTTATGCTGGACTAACTGGTGCTAAGATATCTTAGTTGAACTAAGTTACTGCGGGCAGTCGCTTGGTTATTAGGTCATAATAGCTTGATGCTTGTGGTGATGTGCGCTAGACAAAGTGCGTCAGTCAAATTAGAGACCCTCCGTGCGTCCGAAACCATTGCCCTTTGTCTTGAATGTTAGTCGTAGACCGGGAGTTCCTGAGCTGTTATGTTTTGGAAAACTATTTTACCGGCAAAAATCGTTTCATTAGCTTTGTACATGATACGGAAATTGAAATCGTCTAAATCTGCGTCACAGGCGCATATATGCTTATTTTAAATGATCGTTACCTGATCACGATCTTACCGCAAATATTCTTCGAAATCCGGCATGGCTGCTTTTGTTGTGGTCGACTGCGTGTGGCAATGTTAACGCAAGGATGCTGCAGTGATTCCTATTTTTTTCATCTGTTGGTAAGTTCTCCTTCAGTTGTTTATTTTCTGTTTGCAGGAAATGGACAATATTGCGACTTTCAATGCGATGTTTATTCCCACTTATACCATTTCAGCTACAATCCACCTAACTACGTAACACAGACCCTTATGATTCCGATGACTGTTGGTCCATGTTTTCGTCGACTACAAAATTCACTAACGGCTGACAGTATACTATCTCATTTGGCAATTGAGTAGTTCGGCGGTAAGGTGCTTCAAGGCTGAAGTGAGTTGGAAACGGCCATCTAGGCGCGAAAAATGATTTTCCATTTTATCATAAATCTTGAAATGCATATTACGGGACAAATGTGTAGACTTCATCGAGTATAAAAGTTGTGTCGCAATGAGAAACATCAGCCATTCCTAAAAACTGTTATCTCATTTTTTGCCAGAACTGACGGAGATCTTTATAACTTATCCCGAACGATCCAAATACAAGATCATTCTGATTTCTCCCGTGTTCTACTACCGTGAACACATGCAGCATATTTAGGCGTTGATAATAGCTTAACCCAACTGGGCTTTCAGCCAAACACCATGATAATCACGGACGAATGAACATCCTAGAGAGCTTGGATGAAATAGCCCATTATGAGTATTGGATGATCAAGCACTCAAAAAATTTGTGGATCCTGAGAATAGCGTGATCCACACACAAAGTATAGAAAATATTTGGTCCTTTGTTAAGAAGCATTTTCGTTCTATATCTGGGTCAAACGAACGACAGTTACAGACACACCTCCAGGGGATCATTTGGCGAAAACGAAAGCCTGGAAACGTGATTGACAAACTGCTGTTCACTCTGTCTCATACGGAAATGTTATGAATTATAATATACGTCGATATTATTGCGCGTGTTTATTATTCCGATTGATACGCACTGCATTCACATTGGTAGCTGCTCCGTCGAGTTGAGTTGAGCTATGATCAACGCCTAAATATGCTGCACGTGTTCACGGTAGTAGAACACGGGAGAAATCAGAATGATCTTGTATTTGGATCGTTCGGGATAAGTTATAAAGATCTCCGTCAGTTCTGGCAAAAAATGAGATAACATACTGGCAGTCGTCAGTGAGGTCTGCAGCCGGTGAAAACATAGCTCAACAGTCATCGGAATCCTAAGCGTCCATGATACGAAGATAGTAGGGTTGTAGCTGAAATGATAGAAGTGGGCATCAATGTTTTCGCCGGATAAATAACGAACATCAAAGTTGGTCATTATCCATCGGATAAGTGAGTATTGACTTGCGTACAAATGGCAAGTTACATTCAAGCATGTTCAATAAACAGTAAACAAAACAGTACGCACGTTGTTAATGATAGGATGGGACGTGTTACCCATGTTTACATCATAACGTAGGTAGGAACAACCAAATGAAACGTAGGCCGTTTTCCACTGGAAATACTATCAGGGAAACAGGCTTAACATATAAATCAGATATATTACTAACCAACAAACGTGGCGACATAGTTTCCATTAGGAATTATTGTGATATTTCATGTACTATGCAATATAAATGCCACGTTGTCGAAAATTACACATTCAATAATATCTCCAAAACCACGCGAAATTCAGCGTTTCTGTGAGATGGTAATATGTATTCCATCACGAAATTCCCGATGGAAGCATTTTCGGAACGTTAACTCGATTAGGAAGGCCAACATTATGCTTTTATGAAAAAAATTGCGACACATTTTTCTCAACAAAAATGAGGATACGGAGAGTTTTTAGGAATGGATGATGTTTCTCATTGCGACACAACTTTTATACTCGATGCAGTCTACACATTTGTCCCGTGGTATACATTTCAAGATTTATGATAAAATGGAAAATCATTTTTCGCGCCTAGATGGCCGCTCCCAACTCACTTCGGCCTTGAAGCACCATAACGACGAACTACACAACCGTCCGATAAGGTAAAGTGACATGTTTTCCTGAAAATTGTGCGGATTTATCGGCAATTGTGTAGTTCGCCGGTATGGTGTTTCAAGGCCGAAACAAATTAGAAACGGCCACTTAGGCGCGAAAAGATATTTTTCAAATTTTTCATGAAATATTAAAATGCTTATCACGGGACAAATATATAGGTTTCTGCGAGTATACTAATGGTGTTGCAATGGAAAAAACGGGTGTACCTGAAAATCACCCATATTCGCACTTTCGTTGAAAAAATGTGTCGCCATTTTTTTCGATAAAAGCATAATGTTGGCTTTCCTAATCAATTTCACGTTCTGAAACTGCTTCCATTGAAATTTCCGCGGTGAAATACACCTTTTCATCTTGCAGAAACGCTCAATTTCGCGCGGTTTTGGAGGTATAATAGAATTTGTAATTTTCGACCACGTTGTGTTCACATCGCATTGTACACGAAATATCACAGTAGTTCCCAATGAAAACTATGTCGCCATGGTAGTTGCTTAGTTACACATCAGAATTATATATTCAGCCTGTTTCTTCGATAGTATCTCCGATGGGAAACGGTCTACGTTTTCACCCGATTGTTTCTACCTACGGTGTGGTGTAAACATGCATAACACGTCCCACCCTATCATTGAAGACGTGCGTTTTGCCTTGTTTACTGCTTATTGATCATGCTTTAAGGTAGCTGGCCATATGTACGCGAGTCAGTGCTCACTTATCCGACGGATGATGACCAACTTTGATGCTCGTTATTTATCTGACGAAAACATTGATTCCCACACCTACCGTTTCAGCTACAACCCCTCTATCTTCGAGCCATGGATGTTTATGATTCAGATGACTGTTGGTCTATCTTTCCGCCGGCTGCAGACTTCACTGACGGCTGCCAGTATGTTATCTCAGTTTTTGCCAGAACTGACGGATATCTTTATAACTCATCCTGAGCTGTCCCGATACAAGTTTATTTTAATATCTGCAGTGTACATTTTTACAACGTTGATCATAACTTAAGTCAACTGGACGGAGCAACTACTAGCGTGAACATGTGCGGGATACTTAGGCTTTAATCATAACTTAAATAGACTGGACGGAGCAACTACTAGCGTGGATACATGCGGCATACTTAGGCGTTGATCTAAACGGTTGTATTCCACGGACGTCGTCGTACTCTGGGGGAAGATCGACTATGCCTAATACTGTAGCCTCTTGGATGTTTTGGAGAGAGCAGTCTTGGACTGACTCAGAGATATATGCGCAGTGGAAACAGAAGGCAATGTTTTCAAGTACCAAAGTTATACTGATCGAGGTGGTGCAACACGGCGTTTTGAAGAACCGCGTGAATTACGTATGCCGCGCCCCTGCTATTTCAGTGAAGGATGGTTCTGTGTTGGACAATTATCGGTGGAAGTGTGAAGCGTGTAAGCGGCACTATTCCGTTCAAAAATACTCCATTTTCGGAAATACGCGTCTGGCGTTAGAGGAGGCATCCACGATTTTGCTACATTGGTCGTTCAAAAACAGCATAACATTCACAGCCACAACGTTGAAAATAAGCTTCAAAACAGTCATTAATTTTAATCGTCGTATACGCCTCGCATTGAGTATGTTAAGTCCAAGCAAATGGCGACATGAGTTTCTGGAACAACGGTCCTATTACGATCGAATTGGGGGAATTCGCCAAAAAGATGGAACTCATTCCGGGTAAGCCTGTTGCATTATTTAATTCATTTGCTTTCAGCCGAACGCCATCATCATAACGGACGAACGGAGAGCCTATAGAGCTCTGGATGGAATAGCCCATTACGAGCACTGGACGATCAACCATTCAGAAAATTTTGTGGATCCTGACAATAGTGTGATTCACACACAGAACATAGAAAACCTTTGGTCCTTTGCCAAGAGGCACTTCCGTTCCATCAAACGAACGGCAGTTCCAGTCAAACCTTCGGGAGATTATTTGGCGAGAGCGAAATCCTGGAAACGTGATTGGCAAACTGCTGTTCACCTTGTCCCACAATGATTTGTTATGAATGATATAATATACATCGACATTTTTTCACGCGTTTGTTATTCCGATTCATGCACACAGCGTTGATATTGGTAGCTGCTACGTTGACTTGGCCTATGATCAACGCCTAAGTATACCGCACACGTTCACGCTAGTAGTTGCTCCGTCAAGTTGACGTAAGCTATGATCAACGCCTAAGTATGCCGCATGTATCCACGCTAGTAGTTGCTCCGTCCAGTCTATTTAAGTTATGATTAAAGCCTAAGTATCCCGCACATGTTCACGCTAGTAGTTGCTCCGTCCAGTTGACTTAAGTTATGATCAACGTTGTAAAAATGTACACTGCAGATATTAAAATAAACTTGTATCGGGACAGCTCAGGATGAGTTATAAAGATATCCATCAGTTCTGGCAAAAACTGAGATAACATACTGGCAGCCGTCAGTGAAGTCTGCAGCCGGCGGAAAGATAGACCAACAGTCATCTGAATCATAAACATCCATGGCTCGAAGATAGAGGGGTTGTAGCTGAAACAGTAAAAGTGGGAATCAATGTTTTCGTCAGATAAATAACGAGCATCAAAGTTGGTCATCATCCGTCGGATAAGTGAGCATTGACTCGCGTACATATGGCCAGCTACCTTAAAGCATGATCAATAAGCAGTAAACAAGGCAAAACGCACGTCTTCAATGATAGGGTGGGACGTGTTATGCATGTTTACACCACACCGTAGGTAGAAACAATCGGGTGAAAACGTAGACCGTTTCCCATCGGAGATACTATCGAAGAAACAGGCTGAATATATAATTCTGATGTGTAACTAAGCAACTACCATGGCGACATAGTTTTCATTGGGAACTACTGTGATATTTCGTGTACAATGCGATGTGAACACAACGTGGTCGAAAATTACAAATTCTATTATACCTCCAAAACCGCGCGAAATTGAGCGTTTCTGCAAGATGAAAAGGTGTATTCCACCGCGGAAATTTCAATGGAAGCAGTTTCAGAACGTGAAATTGATTAGGAAAGCCAACATTATGCTTTTATCGAAAAAAATGGCGACACATTTTTTCAACGAAAGTGCGAATATGGGTGATTTTCAGGTACACCCGTTTTTTCCATTGCAACACCATTAGTATACTCGCAGAAACCTATATATTTGTCCCGTGATAAGCATTTTAATATTTCATGAAAAATTTGAAAAATATCTTTTCGCGCCTAAGTGGCCGTTTCTAATTTGTTTCGGCCTTGAAACACCATACCGGCGAACTACACAATTGCCGATTTATCATCGTTCTACGAAGCATAAAGGGCATTGTATTAATTGTAATATCTCCAGGTGAATGAAACGAATTCCGGTTGATGAAGTATCGAATGAATGTTACTCATTATGATTACAGTTCTTTGTAAACAAACTGGTGTCAGAATCTGGAATAATTGCAAAGTATTGATAGTTCTGGTTTTATTAGTATAAAAAGAAACTCACAATGTTGTATATGTACAATATGTAAGATGCAACAGGTATATGGGCTTACCAATTTTTGTAGTGGAATTAAACACTGTACACATTTGTGGCGTTAACATGAAACAAATGTGCCGAAAATCAGAGACCGACTAATAGTGATTCATGAAGTTGCGTGGGCTTAAACTTCCATAACATTTAATGGAGGCAGTTCTAATGAATTTGATTCACCATGCTGCTCCATAAAGAATTTGTATCTACGGAAAGCCAATCGTACCCACAGATCAATCCCGGAATAGGTTGAAACGAAAGGTTGATTCAGTCAGCCGATAACTCCCCAAAAATCAGCACACAGACGGCAGGGAACAAAAACGGAACGCGATGCTCGTGTTGAATCACGTAAGCCGAAGACAACTAGTTGGAAATAGCGCAACAATCAAACAAGAAGTACATTGTCAATACGCGGAACCGACGTGACAGCAAGCGAATAACAAGACGAAACGATGGCACAGCGGAACGACAAGCGAACGCTCGGCGGCAGTCGTGAGTTTGAGTGCATGGATACGCCGAAAAGTGTCCGCAGAGTGTAAATACCCATATGAACAGACCGTTAATATATGAATTTCAATATATTCTGAATGGTAATTGGCGGCATATTTTAGAAAGCATGAAATGTGCTCATTGAACTGTGAGAAATAAGGTTGTTCTAATGCGTCAAAATTTTTCAGGAAAGCTAAGGAAGTGTGATATTTTGATAAATAAATACGTTGGCGAGATAGCTGAAATTTGGACCTAGGTTGGTTTACGGAGTTTTAACGACAAAAGAATGAAGAACGTGCAAAATATAAGTTTTAAAATATTTTTCTATAAATTGTGCATTTCATTATCCATTAAACTGTCGATGACAGCCGACTTAAATGTGAGGTTATATAATCAACACCATATGTAACTAGGCCTACCAGGTATTCAGCGACACCGTGTGCAAGTAGGTACGACTGCAGTGAGGGATTTCCAGGCAGAATGTGAGCTTTAGTCTGTGTTATCTGAGTTCCATAGTTACTGCTCACTGTAATCGGATATAAGCTGGTTGAGCAATATAGTTACATGCGCCAAATAGTACGTTGAGCCTCAAAGGTCTATAATCAGACGCACTGACGCCTATGCTCGACAGTCAGCCTACGTGCACCCACTAGTCACAACGCCATGGCCTATGGTTGGACACACTGACGTCTATGCTCGACAGTCAGCACACGTGAACCTTATAGTCACAACGCCACGACCTATGGTTGGACTCCAAGAAAGGTGAAAATAAAATGGGAGTGTTGGGATTAACTCATTACAAGTACATCACTACGTGCATCATTCCAATCGGTTCACTGCAGCCTTGTTGTTTTCCGTTCTGTTCAGTAGAAGTTCTCTTCTTGATATGTGTTCATGCCTAAAAGTAAGCGTTAGTTAAGTTCAGAGGTGTGGCAAAACATACGGTTTTTAGGCAAATTGTATGCAGCAAGCCACCGTCGATGGACTGGAAAACGGCCTAGAACGAATGCGGTGTCGTTAACAACAACCCACTGTATGGATAGAAATCATTTTGAAGACGGACAGCGTGAGAGTGCATGATAACCACATGGACCGGTAGAAGTTGCACTCACACATGCCATCACTGATATCTAGAGCGTGCTGTGTACCCACATGGCTCGCCTGAAGCTAAAAATTGATATTACATAAGCTGCAGTTACCTTTAACCAGTCTTGTCATTTACAATGCAGTAAGGGAACACGCTCACCGAGATGCTTCAACATTAATTGACTGGCGGACGTAGTCAGCCGAGACAGTATATTCTTGACGCGCACATCGGCGCTCATCACCTCGCGGCGGTCACAACCATAGATGCACTGCATCTCAAACTCCCGCATTAGCCACTCGCTGTGTCTCCCATTGGCGTTCTCCAGACGGTTGTTTGTTCCATTTCCGAAGTGAACAACGTCTGATTGTGCATGGATGGCCCACTTAGGCTTTATATAAAACCAGTTGCACATTAGGTAATTCAAAAACTATGGGTCTGTGCGCTTAATAAACGCAACATCTTGGTTGAACCTTAACCGTTAGTGGACAAAATTTTCACTCGCTCTTCTAAGTCATCTACGGATGCCATACGATTAAACAAATAGCGACTTCCAAATGAATTTGTCTAAACGGGGATTATAGGGTTGACGACACCAACTTAGTGCTTCCTCACGGCATCTCGAACATGAAACTTACACACCATTATGTCGCACCCAAACACGACACGCGCTGCTCGCATTTGGGCCGCCATTTTGTCCGTCACAAACGTTCTCACAGGCGTGTGATCCCCCATCACATCTCGAAAGGTTTCAAACGAACAACGGAGGGAGGCTTGCTGTTCATTCCGAACATAGCCTTACATCACGGGTCTTCCATGACCCATTCAGTCTGTGGCAAGAAAATGATATAAAGCTTCAAGCTACAACTGCAAATTTGAACTGATGGAGGACCTACTTGTGGCGGTTGGTTTCATGCATGGCATCGACGCTGGCCACATCGGGAAAACGTCTGAGAAACTGTGCTTACTCCTTCCGTGCGAAACATATGTGCCTGTATCTATTACTATCGTCTTTGATGACATGCAGTACGCCATTTTTCTGTGTGATCAAGAATTTGAGGTAGATTTTGTGCAACATTAATGTATACAAAACAACTAACTTATTATCGGAGGTTTCAAACGATGACGGATGTTGCAAATGTTCATTGTCGTTATATACTTGCCATAAACATCCGCAGCACTCCTCGGTTGGAGTGCTATATTCGAACAGATGCCCAGAGTCGCTCACTTCAATTGCATTGAGCCGACGATCTGTTGGGTGTACATCGACAGTTAGTTAACTCACACGTACAAGAGGTTTCGTGGTGCAAACGGAATCCCCGTAACTGTGTGGGACGACTGTTGTTTACTTTCTCGCAAACGAAATGCCACTCCTGTTAGGTCTTATTATCGGTAGTTATCGGTAGGTTTTTCAATTTATCGTCTGCCTTTCTTCACCCTTTGGATCCCCATCTCAACGTTTCCCAAGTTTAATGAATTTTATAGGCAGAAAATATTGAGGACATGTCCGAGTAAACTGGTTGCAGTATATACATTACACTTTCAGTCTATCGCCAATGTAGAAACCTGGCTGTTCGCCAAGTACCACTTCATAGTCATACCCGGGAAGGGCAATCCTGCGAACCCCCGTCAAACTGTTCTCCACTTTATATCACACGTAAGAGTTCTATATAGTACAATATACTTGGATTCATCATCAAACCTTGTTGATTCTGAACTATTCAGAGAAAGAAATCGCTAGCTTGGTCCCGCTGACCTAGCCCACAAAGGTCCGAATATGTAGTATGCATTCATACTAGAAGCTGCTCCACCCTATTGACTTAAGCTATCAACAACCTCTCATAATGCGGTATGCGTTCACACTAGAGGCTATTCCAACTTGATTTACTTAAGCTATGAAGTACGTCTAAGTATGCAGAATAGGTTCACACCAGTAGATGCTTCAACCTGATTTACTTAGGTTATGGACAACGTCTGGCTATGCAATATGGGTTCACACTAGTAGCTGTTTCACCCGATTGACTTAGACTATCAACAACGTCTCAGCATGCAGTATGCGTTCACACTAGTACCTGGTCTACCCGATTGACTCAAGTTGTGATCGGCGTCTGAGTATGCAGTATGTTTACAATAGTAGCTGCTCCTTTCGAACCACTTTTGCCAAGAACAACTTGGAGAACGAACACGTGCGGGAAGTGATGGAAAACCTGTACTCGAAGCGTTTGGGGTACATGGTAATGATCATCTTCGATTCCGTTGGTTGTCATATCGATTGGACTATTATTCTGTACCGCGATAGATACTTGGCGTTCTAAACATCAAGTTGTAACTGGTCGTAAGGTATACCTTCCAGTGATCAGCAGGTAGCTGGATGTCATCTATCTCCACATATTGTTCGGCATGAACGCTACGCGACCACAATCTAGTTAAAAACAATGCATTAGAGTAAGCAGACTACTTCTGAAATTTCTTTGTGATAGAGTGACTTGATATACTGTTCTCATGCCGTTCCATATACACCGAAGATAGAAACAACCATATGATAGCGTCATTTCCAACCATTTCTAACAGCGACGTTTCAACGACCAGTATCTACCTAAATCCTTGCAAACAAAGAGAAATAGTATGAATATCGTATAAACAAGGAAGCTGAAAATGTTGTCATATATGTTTCACTATCAAATGCATTAGTGTTCTTGCTGAAATGCAATACCAACACTATATGGTCGTATATTTCCATTTTGACCATATCTGTAAAACGCCGCTGAATGAAGCATTCTCAGGCTACAGGATGACGTATTTCATCTTGAAAATGACAAAGATCGCATTGATAAGACTTGAAAAAGTGAGCTAACGCCAATAACGGGTTATTTTCACGAAAATGATGTAAAGCACTTTCATCACCAAACCAATACTTTTTGGACTCATTCGATGTATTTCGATTTTTCCATTAAGGCCGTTTATTTACGATTGATGTGCTGTAAGTACTTTGCCTGAACTTCCTGTTTTAAAATTTCAAAATTCATTTAAAAATCGAGGATTGGCGCCGAAAGGACCGTCCTACCTTATAAACGACCCTGAAGGCGAATCCCGTGAAAGCTGAAAATTATCCGTAGGGAGTAAAATATGTCGTAAAACTGCGAATTTATGAGGGATCCGTGAATATCTGCAAATA
The DNA here is from genome assembly GCA_014338405.1 of Paragonimus skrjabini miyazakii. Lineage (NCBI taxonomy): Eukaryota > Metazoa > Platyhelminthes > Trematoda > Plagiorchiida > Troglotrematidae > Paragonimus > Paragonimus skrjabini miyazakii. Next base: position 210,851 of record JTDE01001077.1, read on the forward strand.
TCTCGGTGGCATCGTTCAATAAGTTAAAAATCATCAGTTTCTGAGACGGAAATGTTGACGTACTTTGAATGGTTTGTTTTAACTCACCGTTAATGTGTTTGTCCTTCATTTCGCGCAACGATT
>JTDE01001078.1:35635-100493 GCA_014338405.1 Paragonimus skrjabini miyazakii
AAAGGATGTAATCCATCGAAGAACCTCTCCTTGGATTTCATAGGTTTCTAGCTTATGTACAAGAGGACCATGTGGGACACGATCGAATGCCTTAGCAAAGTCGAAAAAGAAGCATCCGAGATATGGCCTTTGTCTTTGGCGTCTGTCAGGCTATCCATGAAGATAAGCATATTGGTTATACATGACCGGTCAGGAAGAAATCCATGCTGAGTAGGAGAGAAAAGATCATTCGAGAAGAAATGCTTGAGGATAGCGCGTTTTAACAGACGCTCCATTACCTTGCATAGGATGCTCGTGAGGCTGATCGGCCGATAACTCGCAGGGGAATGACGATCTCCTGCCTTAAATATAGGTGTGACAATTGCCTCTTTCCAAGCCTCCGGAAGAGTGCTAGTCCGAAGTGTCTGTTTAAACAGACTGTGAAGGGGCACCGCCAAACCAAGGGCCGCTTCTTTCAGGATCCGGGGATGGGTCCCGTCTGGTCCCATTGCACTATAATGGTTAATCTTAAGCAAGAGATCCTGAACGTCGAGCACAGAGAATTCAGCTGTTAGGAGTGGGCATTGGACATTCCTCCTCGGGAGAATCGGATGCTAGCTTGCCGGAACCACATTGTATACTGCTGAATAGTAGTCTCTGAAAATCTCAGCAACCTTCTGAGGGTTGGAGGAGGTTTCCCCGTCCGGAAGCCGCAGAGAAAGCGCTGAGGGCTTAGTTTTTCTCTGGCTAGTTCCTATGAGGAACTGTCACTGGAAGACCGGTGGATGGTACTACAGTCTATAAAACAACACTAACAAAACACCAATAAACCTCCGAATACTATATATAGGCATTCACAGAACGTGGCATCCAGTTTTCATGGGAGGTGGAGTTTATGTCCGCTTTGATTTTACTTTACTCCGCCGGCTTCCCGAAATTGCTCGCAAAGAACGGTCACTACAGTTAAACATTAAGGAAAAGCGAGTACACACCTTGCGCACACAGTTACGGCCAGTAATCTACAGAGTCACCAAGCAATTTTATGGTTACAATTCGTGGTTGGCTCTACAGAGAGCTAGTGGCACCATCGGATGTTCAAACATACATGCAACAATGTACCCACATTGAATGCCTGCATGCCAGGTAGGACCGAGTAATACATACAAATATATGTTCTGTTTGTTAAAGTGCCTTCATCTTTTAACTATGCTGTTAGATGTAGTATAGTAAATACAAGTTGTTTTTCAACCTGTCATCTATTGCTGCGCAATTATTGACGTTGTTTTACTGCGCATTTTTATCGACACGCAGTTACGCCGTTTTCTTTTGGTTTGTTGACGTTCTCAACTACAGTATTTAGTCCGTTAACATGCAGATACTCTCCGACGATACGCAATCAAAATGGTCATCAAGGACCGTGGAGTGAAAACCTGATTTACGCTAACACCGAGGTGTGCATAAGGAAATGAACGTGCTGATGCGGACGGCCATGTTGTGCAGTATTGAAGATTTATAACAAATGTTCACGTGTATAAAAGGTTGCATTCCTTGCAACTTATAATGACATCTGCGCATCGTCTGGTTAGCTAGTGAACAGCATCGGTTATTTACACTAATAAAAACAAATGAATTGAGGCATTGTAACGTAGCAGTTGAGTAAGCGGTAAAATTGGAGGTGTAGGTAGGTTTATCGTGCGTGAAAATTCGCTGATAAGAGCCCGATTTTAATCTCATGGGCCCCGTGAGGGAAGTCACTTCACAATGTCTTTTTGCCTATCGTCAACTCCCAAAACCCCTAGGGGTTTCCTGGGGAAACACACCGGGGTGTGCTATTACGGATGATACTTATGTGTACAATGTAGGTGCATAAAACTGCGACACAACCACTGGTCAATTATTTAATACTTACAGACTCACGAACCATTGTGGTAAACAGGGATGTTATCTTTGAAAAGACAATCCAGTAATCCTACCTAAGTGAAATCAAAATAAAAGAAAACGAAATCATTCTAATTTCACACCAGCAAAGTTCATCATGGTGGACCAATAGTTTTACTGACCGACTCAATCTCACATTTTTGGCAAATTTGTATTAATGCGCATGAGATGGATATAAAATGAAGTGATTGGTTGCACTTCTGGAAGATTAAGGCCAAATATCCTCTGCTATCAGGTTTGCATGCTATAGTGACTAAAACATGATACAAAACAAAAGTAACATCGGTAAGTCGAAACCAATGATTATCTTAATGGTTGTACATATACTTTTGGACCGCGAGTACGGCAAAGCCACACTCTGGGACGTGTGTACAGTACAGTCGAGCGGACACGCACGTTTGCAGCCACGATCGATGAGTAAGCCCCTCGACTGCTGGTCACTACAGGTTAAACCGTTTCCCTTAATAACAACATCCCACCTAACTTCGGGTTTCCAGCTCATTGACTGTGAGATTAGCGGTTGATAATAATTTAACATTCAAAATCTTACTTGGGTGGGTGTAGTGGTAGCGACGGGACAGCTCATTTGTCGCAGGGAGTTCATGGGTCTAAAGTACATCGAGAGCGATTTCATTAAAAATCAAATATTGCTGTGGTCATATAAGAAAGGATGCAAGTGATATTTGGAAATAGTCGCTCAATTTTGGTTTGTGCCTAATGTGGTACCACACCTATGAGTGTCCGCTAATTCCAACTCCAGTCACCTGGGATTCTTTCTATTCTGTGTTAAATGTTTGTTATGGGACAGGCAAAGAAGTGCTATTGTTAGTGATTGCTAAAAGTTGCCTCAGAGAAGACACAATGGCTACTGCACTGGAAAGCGAAGGTGCCGGTCAACTACGTACCTGGTAGCCCTTAAGGCACCAACTGGGGATAGTCGTAGGGACCGGGCGGGGACGAGGTGTGGTTGTCCCCACTACTTCAGGTAACGAATATTTCTGAGAATAAACACAAAAGCGACGTCTTTATATAAGATGAATGCACAAACCCAATATTCCGCTGTGTGATTCGCATTTTCTGAAGTTACTTTTTTCTGTTTTCATATAGATTGAACGTCACCCACAATTGATTACAGCCGTTGCATTCCCATAGTTTTTCCAGTCGGCCCCGATCGAAAAGAAACACTAGACTCGAGTTCCGCTTTCGTTACAATCATGTTGAATCAGTGTTGTAAACAATGACCAGGCTGTCCGATCACTCCGAGAGGAGACACAGTAACTGTCCTGTTAAATCCTCTCGACTAGGACTCATCTACAAGTTGAAAGCACGGAAATCATTACCTTGTTGAGCGGCACTTTTGATTCCTAAAGAGTAGCAGGGGATTTTTTGGTTCTCGTATAGATTGAACATCACCCAAAATTGATCGCAGCCGTCGCATTCTCATAGACTTACCAGTCGGCCCCGCCCAAGAAAAGCACTAGATTCGAATTTTGCTTCAATTTACTTATCACTCTCATTCTGGTAGTTAAATGAGTGCTTCCTTAGAAATTAATGTGATATTTCATGTACAACGCAACGTGGTAGAAAATTACAAATTCAATGATATCTCCAGAACGACGCAAAATTGAGCGTTTCAACCGACCAACAATATGTATTCCACCACGAAAATTGCGGTGAAAGCATTTTCAGAACGCAAAATCGCTTCGGAAAGTCAACATGATGCTTTTGTCGAAGAAAAATATGGCCACACATTCTTCTCAACAAAAGTGCAAATATGAACAATTTTTAGGTATTGTTGAGTCTTCTAATCGCAATACTGTTACTATACTCGATAATATCTATATATTTGTCCCGTAATATGCATTTTAATATTTTATGAAAAAAAATTGAAAAATCTCTTCCGCGCCTAAATGGTCGTTTTCATCTTGTTTCGACCTTGAAGCACCATACCGGTGAGTAAAACAATTGCCTGCTCGGGAAATGTTAGTGTCAATTGGGCGACTCTGCGCAGGTCCACAGCCAGTTTATCTCCATCGCCAGTCATTTAGCAGACACTTTGTTACATATCTTTTGTGTGCACTCATCAACTGTGCGCTCCCGGTAAACGACTGCAAGGGTGCAGCTGAACGAAAGAAAAATAATAATTAACGATATCACCACGACGGCCTGCAAACAGTGTTAAACTGAAAGTAAAAGGAGGGCTCATTGGCTGCTGACATTCAATGGAATACAAAGCGTTACACAGAACATCGTGTGAAACTTGGACTCAACGGACAAGTTGACATCGATGGCCTTCTGCTTACGTGCTGAAGGGCGAACATCACGAACGATATCGAAGAACCGTCAACTCCGAATCAGGCGCTTAGCAACACCGAGGAATACTAAGTGCGTGTGGTCGAGGAGTAGTCGTGGCTCCACGTTAATGGACATTTCTGTTGAGGAAGTTAAACCGATGTGATGTTCCTCGTAAAGTCGTTTTCAAAACCTGGAATCCGTCTTTATTTCTTTCACAGGTACTGAGGAAGCCATTCTTCTGCTTTCACAATACACGCTGTCTGTGTGTACTCGTTGCAGTCATGTTCTTTGATTATATGTATGAAACAACGAACAGGTATGTCACGGATAATGGAATGAAGCGTCACAAAACTGTTATTTCGATCGGTCCAAACCGCCGCGTATCATCATAATGCACACCATAAACCAGTTGGTCGTTCCTCTACAAATAAGCAAACTGATCAGGATATTTATCAAGTAGAAACCGGGCATGATCAATTAGGGAGTGTGCGGTAGTGTGTAAACAGAAAAAGACAGATTTAAGAATTCCTCGTACAGGCGTTTATGGGAGAAATAAATGCACAACCACGAGATACAAACATAATAAAACACACAATCATCATTGAAACGTTATAGATTGGTAAACAAACCACATTTACGCAACATTTAACCTGCAGGCTGCACTGATATTGTCGGTCGTATGGGTCCCTTCCATCCAACGTGAGGCATACTTTTCGCCCAACATGTTTCACTTTTTATACGTTTTTCAGCAGTCCATCTGTCATACCATCGTTTCACTTCACTCAGTTTACTGTGAACACCAATGAAAGCATATCATAGTGGTTACGTATTATTTATGAAATTAAGCAACTGCTAATGAACCTGGATTAGCGAGGGCGAAACATGAAACACTTAACACGTATTTACAAAGCTTTTAACAAAACTGTGAGTGACGACAGACTGCTAGAGGTGCGGAGTAAAACAAACGTGCATGAGATGGCGATGGTCGAGAATGCTTGTTGTTGAAACGTTGCGAATATGTTGATGTGTTTGACAAACGTTTTAGCACTAATTTAACTACCAGAATGAGGGTGGTAAGTATTGGTTCTTATTCTCATCCGATTCGCTTAGTGTGTTGCCAAGTGCTGGCCGAATGTTAGCCAAAACCTCGGAGTCCGTCGTGTTTGCTGGGGTGGAGCTCTTGGCTAAACACTTACTTCACGCTTGTTCATTGTGTGTGTACGCTACAGTGTATCTCTTTTGAAAGGCTGATACCGATATGCTTAATGAGTACGTGCACTAAACTAACACTTTCTGAGGTATAGGCAACAATACCAGACGCGAAATGAAAATATCGATAATTATGGAGACCAAAAATATATTATGCGATAATTACAGTTGGTCTCAATCAGCGCTAAACGACACCGATACGTGAAGTAGCTAGGGAGGCTAAAGATCCGACCGTCGATCACGCGGGCGAGCTGGAAGCGTGTGTCTGGCGTCATTGACGGGCATAGGTCGAACAAGCATGCAAAAAAACAAACGCGATCGCGTGCATCAAGCAGACAGTAGGCAAAGATCGTTAAGGTCCTATGTACAATGTGAGCTAAGATTTTAGGAAGGATTTTACACATCGTACGGTATGCAGTCCACGGTTATCTCCAGTTCGTTATACTTTGTTCAATTCTCCTTGCGCGTGCAGTATGCTGGATTCGAGTATACCCTCGACTCCCACGGGAGTCTTTGGTGATTTCTGATACTCCTTGGGCTTTATTTCATTGATGATGCATCTGAAGTATATAGATATTTTTTTATCGCGGTACTTATCGTTTTGCTGTTAATTTCTGCGTGTCCAGCTCTCACGTAGAAATCGTTACGGTAATATATCCGTATACGGGTCAATTTGAAGTTATTCGATGCGTCTCTTGTCCATCTCTGTACCGATCTACGTAAGACATGACAAAAATGATCCTGTTAAAATGGCTTGCCAGTTTTCCTCAAATAAGTTCGATCTCTGAAAACAGAAGTTGGCGAAACGTACGGACAAATGTCAGCAGTTTGTAGGCGTTGGATCACGTAAGATTCGAACCGCTTTAGCGGTTGAAACAAATAACCAGGAACGTAAGAAGGGTGCCGTGAGCGTGATTGATCTACTTGAACCCTACTCCGAAACGACTGTGGATTTTGCTGCACATTCACCCAGGTCCGACCCCATACCAACTCGGCGTGTTTTTTATTGGAGGTGAGCCACGCGATCATTCATCAGTACAATCGCAATAAGTTTGCTGATCGTCTGCTGTGCTGTAATACTAATCGGCACTTTGTATAGCTGGAGCTAGTCACTGAGATAGGAAGGAATGGTCAAAATGCTCCGGTGGATTTGTCCGTTATATACAATTCCGGACGAAATTTCATTTTGACTGCCGTCTTGAAGACATCTTAAGAACGCTGCATTCATCAAATCACTTCAAACGTGATCACAGATTATGTGTAACCAATTTAAGAACCTGAATGTTTCCAGGAGGATTCAAGAGTTGCCTAGCCACTGAACCACTGGTTAACCTGAACTCTGTGGAAATTATTCCTTACCTTCAGTTATCATGACAGTTTTGTCGAGAAGGGATCGAACACATGTGAGCTCTCCGAACTACCAGAAATAGTTCAGTATTAATCAAATGTCTGTTTGATTGTAATCGATCCCAGATTATTCACAAAAGTCGCAGTGTGAATGCGGCTGTCATCTGGTCACCCTCCACACGAAGACAAAATGCCCTCAGAAATAACTCAAAGTGGCGTTGCCACGACAACGATGTTGTAATTAGAATTGAACTATATAGTATAACGATTAAACGTATAAGAATTGCAAAACACAATTAGACACAACAACACAGAACGTATATTATCGAATCGTACGTATCACCAAATTGTACAGGATAATGGAATAGTAAAACAGTTGTATAACAGAAGGAGACAAAGCATGTCAGTCATGTTCATCACATCCGCCACACCTTGAATGGGCGTGCGGATCTTTGTAATTCCGTGGTGATCTAGCTTCCAAACATTCAGAACTTCCGACTAACGGTTCTTCAATTGTTTCATCTACATCATGAATAGCCTCTAATTCAGCAACGTCATTTGCTTCCAATGTAACAGAATTATCTAGAAAGAACTCGTTAGAATTCGAAGCAACAGGATTTCTGTTATCAGACTGACCTCCAGAATTGAACTCAACCGGATCAACATGTCTTCGATGGCAGGAAAGGTCTTCCAAGTCAAGAATAATAACCATGCAATTTCCTTGAGAGGAAAGAACTATTCCATTAGCAGGACGTAAATCGTTGCCTTTAAAAAACGTGACATCCGCTGATTTTGCACAGTCAAGACTTGTACGTAGAGAACGAGATTTGAAAAGGATCGCGGGATTCTTTCCAGTTACCGAATGTGATGCATTTCTGTACCGCGTGAGAAAATTATCGATTTATCGATGAAATTCCATAAATGAGTTTGGTGTTAGAGAAGTAATTACAGACTTCAGTGTGCGTACAAAATTTTCTGCAAGTCCATTGGATTGTGGATGTCGTGGAGCAGTACACAAATGCCGACACCCAAGTCCTTTAATCCATTCCTCTAAAGACTTGGCAGTGAAGTGAGTACCATTGTCAGTGACCAAAGCAGCAGGTAAAACCTCGCGACAGAATAGTTATCTCAACGTATGTTGTGTAAAGTCTGCACTCGGTGATGAAGTGAGAAAAACTTCAGGCCATCTGGAACAAGCATCAATAATCACTAGGGCATAGTATTTCCCCAAGAAAGGACCACAGTAATCAGCATGAACTCTCTGAAACGTTTCAAACGTAACAGGCCATGGCAGCCGTCGTGATTGTTTCACATGAATCTTGTGTACCAATTTGGTACAATTCTGGGCAGTATGTTTAATATCTGATTCTAATTCCGGCCACCAGCAAGACAAGCGACTTCATTTTATCAACTCCCAAATGTCCGGAATGCAAGTCCGCAAGGATATCAGATCTCAGAGTCGGTGGAATTACGACACGGTCTGCAAAACACAGTAATCCGTCTGGAGTAATGGACAAACTTTCACGGTGACAGTAAAATGCGGGAAATCTACGCTGCTCCTGCTATGTCCAGCCACGTCTTAGGACAGATATAATAGGACCAAAGAATTTACGAGTATCGCACACAAGTGCCTCTCTTTTTGCTGGCAGTGGTTGAACTAATAAACAGTCAGCATTGTCAGAGTTTGATTCAGGTGACGGAAATCTGAATAGGTAATCGTCATGGGGAATAGCTTTTGCACTACGATGAATGATTGTGTACTTGTAGGAACGGAGAGCAATGCTCCAGCGTTGCACCATAGCAGCAGATGACTTTGCCAGCGATTTGCTGGGATGATACAGAAATTTTAGGGCTTCCTGGTCTGTTGCAATAGTTACTGAGTCCCCAAAAGTACTTATGAAGTCTTTTAACAGCCCAATATACTCCAAGGGCTTCACGTTGGGTCAGAGAATACCCACGTTCAGCTTTAAACAAACGACGTGAGATGCATATAACAGATCTACCACACTGTTCGAGAACCACATCTATTCCAGTGGGAGAAGCGTCTGTAATTACAGTCGAATGATCTTTGGCAGAAAACGGTTTTAAAATAGCAGTAGTTTGAAGATGGTGAAGCAAAGTACGGAGCGTTTTTTCGTGATTAGTAGACCAAGAAAAACTGTTGCTGGATAACATGTCGAACAAAGAAGTGGCACATTGGGTGAAATTCGGAATAAAACGGGAGTAGTATTGGAGTGCACCCAGAACAGAGCGGAGTTCATGAAGGTTAGTGGGTGACGGTGCATACACTAATGGGGCTAAGCGTTGTGAATCTGGTTTGAAACCATTGCAATCCACAATGTAACCAAGACATGGGTAAGAAAAAACTGCAAAATTACACTTCTTTGGGTTAATGGCTACGTTGAAGTCAGAAAACCGTTTCACCAGAGAAAGAAGGCGATAATCATGGGTGGTTTTATCTAGAGCATGAACAATAACGTCATCCTGATAGGTTTTGATGCCATCTAATTTTTTAGTAATCGTATTCATGACATCCTGGAATACAGCTGGCGAAACGTTTAAACCAAATGGCAGAAAATTGTATCGATACAGTCCGAATGGTGTAGTGATCACAGTCAAATTACTTGATACTTCATCAAGTGGTATTTGTAGGTAAGCATCCTTTAAATCGATTTTTGAGAAGATCTTAGAACCTGACGAACGATACAGTATGTCCTCGGGTTCTTCTGTTGTGCAGGTGAGTTGTAGTAGACGTGTATTCAACGTTAACCTGTAGTCAACACAAATCCTCGATGTAATTCCATCAGCTTTTAGTGGTGTCACTATTAGAGTCGCCCACTTTGACCAGTCGACGGGCGTTATTACTCCTTTATCACACATGGATTGCAATTCTTTGTGCACAGGTTCTCGCAAACCAAATGGGATGATTCATCTCTTAAGAAAGACTGGATCCCCCGAAGCTTCAAGCTTTACCTTCAGTATTCGCATTCCCCCTGTGGCCTTAGGACAGTCCAGTATAAGCTGTATAATGTCAACTTCGTTCACTGATGTTAGCAGCGAAATGTCAGAGTGTAGCAGTCGTAAAACTTTGAGTCCAAGAATAGACGGACCTGAGCTTGAAACTAAAAATTGACAGTCAATAGGACTAGCATCGGGCAACTTCACCGGTACGGTGCAGCAGCCTAGAAGAGGCAATGAATGACCAGTGATACCACAAACATTAACTCGTGTGGGTTGCAGAACTGCATCAGGATAAAATACAACTAAGTCTGAATGTGAAATAATTGATTCGACACTACCGGTATCAACAATAAAATTGTGACTTTCGCCAGAAGCAGACACTAACGTTTTAAAAACATGAGAAGTGTTTTGGGGCAAAATAGATAAAGAAAGAGTAGAAATATTATCAGTTAATGGTTGAACATTCGAATTAGAATTTGTCGTTAAGTGACATGAACGTCTACACTTACATACCGATTGAATATGATCCACTATGCCTCAGCTGAAGCAATTTGCCAGTCTTAGTGGACATGAATACCGGGAATGATTGCGTCCACAAGATGCGCATTTCCCAAACTGTTGTTGAACTGGATCCGCATTACTTCCTGTAGAAAATTGAACGGATGGTCTTGGCACACGGAAATCAGTACGCGGTTTGAATGTGTCATTTTGTTTCGGCATTGAATTGTTGCCTTTAGAATAATTGCACAGAACCTCAGTAGTCTTCGTAACTTGTTTTACGTCCTCATACTGTTCACACACATTACGAATGATCTGGAATCTTTGATCATGATGCAAGAGAAGCTTCTGTTGTAGCTCTGGCAAGTTAATACCAGCAATCAACGGATCACGTAGCTGATCCTTTAACTGGATACCGTATTCACACTTGGCTGCTTGTGTTTGCAACTGTAAGACGAAACCGCAAATCGATTGACATTCAGACCGGATTAGCACATTGAACTTGGCTCTTTCAACTGCCACAAAATTCACCGGTTTGAAGTGTTGGAGGAGTATTTTCTTTAGCGTATGATAGGAACAATTGATTGGTGACTCCAGGAAAGCCAAGTTTTTGACAAGGGCATAAGCTTCCATGCCGATGAAATGTAGAAAGAAAGCAGCCTTCTTCTTCTCGTCCAACTCAGAATTTGTGAGACACCAAATGTCAAAACTCTCCAAGTAATCCTCCACTTCTCGAGCATTTGAATTAGTGGATAACCATTATAAATAGTACGAAAGCGCGACGCCAATTGTTGTAATTAGAATTGAACTATATAGGATAACGATCGAACGTATGAGAATCGCAAAATACATTTGGACACAACACGGAACGTATATTGTCGAACCGTACGTATCACCAAATTGTACAGGGTTTTGGAATAGTAAAACAATTGCATAACAGAAGGAGACAAAGCACGTCAGTCATGTTCATCACAAACGATCATCTGCGACTGATGGGAAGAGACGAAATGTTAACATGTTGCAACGTGTGGTTTGTTTCTGCTATGATGAGGTGGTTTGACGGAACACAGTCTCAAATGACTTGAATACCGCCAAGTTTGTAATTAATTCATATTGTTCGATGGGGTGTCAGTGATCGGAGTGAAACGTCGCCAGTAAAACGTAATTATCGATTGCGTGCAAGAGGTTTTGGAATTAGACAGAAGGCGCTTGACACCGCACGAGGTCTCATAGTTTCTACCCAGACACCACACAACTGAAGAACACGTGAATTGTTATCATACAGTTCATTCCGGGTCACGCCTAGATTGTTTGGCCTGTACGAGACCACGTCACTTAAATGAACAGGAACGTCTAAATATAATTCAACGAGGGACAACTTAGAACGAACTCGCCAGACTTTCTATGGTAAAAGCCACATAAATAGAAACGCTTTAGTGGTGGTATGAGCTGCAAACAGTTTTTTTCGAATGTCAGAGAAGATCAATTTGATCAGAAAAATAGACGAATGGCCTGCGCTGTTTGAAAATCAACTCTCATAACGAGAAAACCAAAATATGTGAAGCTAAAACGGACTACTTAAGCTGGATATGACAACCAGAACGGAGGAAATAGGCACACCAGAAGGCTGTATGGATGCTGTCCTTCATCTGAAATGTCCCGTCCAACCTAAGACGATAAGTGAAATCCTGTAGAAATCCAAACAATACGAGTATCGGAATATGGTCAGCGATACACGTTACGGATAAAAACACACGCGCAAAAGACTGGTTCAAAATCGCAACCACAGTAGCGTAATTTCGCGTTTTGTGAGAACAAGTAGGGACATGAAAACACGAAAGGCGTCGGACGATTGTGAATTTACACTTTCAACTTTTTATGGCTAATCAATTTTACTTTCAAATCAGCCTACAATCAAAGTGACATATATCTGCAGTGTTGGTAGGTCATAATTATCCATTCACGAGTTGGTCCACCAGAATCTCGAGCAAAAGTAATACTTTTAGTAAGACAACAAACGACCCAACCGCCATAAACACTGCAAGATGGGAACAGCTCATCGGTTAGATGGACATACTCCACCAAATTGGCGCCTGGCTCCACATAAGTTTAGCGCAGAAGCAATTTCAATGCTGAACAAAGGGCTCTTAATTAAACAAAGCCGGAAAAGTACAAACTGCCTCAGTGAACCTCAGTGTTGCCCAACTGCTAAATTTGCTTCACTGAAAGAAAGATTGACATAGGCGATATATTTCTATGGCCACAAGCAGTCAAATGGCAGAACAGAGAATCGTAGAAACAGGGAATACCATTAACAATAGTACATGCGGTTATGGAAGTTTACAAAACGGTGGGAATTCCCACTAGGGGAAGAGGAGAAACAAGAGTGATGAGATTCCACTCAAAGTAATTTCGAAAATGATAGTAGTATGTTTAAGGAGATCACAGAAGAAACACAGAATTCCTTTCACAGCACTGGGGAATCACAGACACTCAAGTGTTCGGCAAGCTCAGTGTGCAACTCGCTTTCAAGATACCAATAGACACGCCGGAATGTGTGAACATCATGATCACTGTGCGTTGCGTCAGATGTGAGAACATGTCCAGGAGCACTAAGCTCAGACGGCTTACCAGCAAGTTGTTTAAACATGTTCAGAAAAGTGATGCGTTCCTCAGAGCGACGTTTTGCTTTGGGCCCATCGTTCGGACTACGCCGAAGCAGGCCGAATCGGATGAAGTGCAATGAGGCCAGACAAAGCAAATCTGACAGCAAGTGAGTAGATGAACTCTCAGATGGGAATTGAAATCCACATTCATCCACAGAAGAGAATGCCGAATAGCACAAGTGTAGTCTGGTAATTGGATATGATTAAGATTCCATAGCAACTGAGATATGTAAACGGAGGGTAACTGCCGGTTGCATATTATCGTCTTATTGATAACTGAAAATTGAACGGTCTCTACTTGAGGGCTCATCATAGCGGTTCACGTAATCATAACGATTTCACAGCAACTGCCTGAATATACATACTATTAACAGGTTTCCTTAGTTGCTCACTATGATTTGAAATCTATACTTTTGAGAAACTGATTAACATACAGCCGGCATTTCTGGTTGAGAAACAAAGTTCCTGTCGTGTTACAGAATGACTAGCGAAGCTAACTATTCTGAGCAGACAATATTCCTTTGAAGTAGAGGATCACAACTAAAGTATGTCATAGTCAGTCAGAGAAACGGTCGTTACATGTTACAACAAAATATTCAACCATTCTGCAGGTTGAGTTACTGGTTGACTAATCGCGTAGGGCATTATTAGTGTCTTTGGTGTGGATCAACTAAGTATCGACATTCACCACCAACTTTGCTGCATAACAAGCAAAATACCTCAATAAATAACACAGGACAATGCACCTCCCGTGGCTCACACAGCTGTAGACCCCGTGATAGTAAAAGAAACAGCCATCGGCAGTGACCATTGAATGGGTGTTACACAGTAAAAACAGCCTTGATTATAAAATACCAAGTATTGATCACCAAGCTATTGTACGAAAGATCAAAAACCATAAGTAGGTAATTAAAACGTGAACACGGGAACTGAAAAGCGGTTTATTCAAGTGATTGGTTCGCATCACTTTAAATGGCAAAAACACCTGCACCAAACAAATGCACTTAAAAGAAATTTAAACATAATGCAGACAGCAACAAGTATTCCCTCAATGACTTAGGTACGTAAACTTGAACTTTCGAAATCTAGGACGTTTGGGAAGTGCCGAACTGATCGCATTACGAATCTAAGGAAATAATGAGAGATCAGGTATTGCACTTTGGCGGTGTGCGAACTAAAGTCAAACAATCTGTCTTAAATAGACAGGACGAGACGAGTGACATTTGGCCAATCATCCGTTCAACTACTCATTAGACAACTCTGGGCTAGAGTGGCCACTGGATAAACTTAGAAATGCCAGTCAAATAACAAATAAACATCACCAATTTGGAGTACACTTGTAGTCATTTAGCTCCAAAACATTGGACGCCTAGAGGTTAACAAACAACTCAAAAGTATGCAAAGCCTGTCATTGTATTGCTGTCTTTGTTGACGATGATGATTACAGGTTGAATGATTGGTATCATTTTTCAACACTGTCGGTCTCCAAGGCAAATCTCACACATGTTTACGAATACCAATGAGCAAGTAACTATACCGATTGGATGAAAATGAGGAAGGATTCCACTGAGACTGGAAGGACACTTGTAGATCACATCGTTTACAGTTAAGTAAACTTTTTACCAGGCGGATGCGCACAGCTCCAGCTTGAACTACCGGTATTGCTTTCCTCTAGTAGACGTATAGATAATCGCCATTTGTTTGGCTTGACAAACATGAGGCCACCAGCATACAACCCTTCTTACGTTACCATGATCACAACAATATCTTCTCGCTATGTCCCTGTCTGTTAAATCTATTGGTTGGATGTGAACGAACATCCAGCAGTGTAGTTAGATTCAGCCCTAGCTGTTCAACTTTAGCTGGCAGCCAGCTGATGAGAAAAAACGTGAGTTTCAACTATCGAGCGGCAGACGTGTTAGATAGATAAGGTAATATAGACCTTAGCATCCGGAAACTGTTTTAGAAGCCTATGGACGACTTCGGAAAAGGAGATCGATAGTATAACCATTTAAACCAATTAAAGGTTATATTGATACCATTTCAGCGAGTTCTCAGACCATGGTGGTTTGAGAAAGCTACATTTTTAAGAGGCCCACATTAGTGGAAAAAAAGAAAGAAATGAGAAAACAAAAAATGACGGATAACCAGGAACTGTGCCAAAAAGTGCACCACAGAAAACTTATTTCTAGAAAAAAACTGTTCGAAAGCGGCCATTGGGAGCTGACTGATGAAGCAAAATAAAAGTCAGCATCTTTAGGTTAGCGCCCCAAATCGCTCAGCCGATTCTGAAGCGAAGACGTGACTTGATAGAAGTGCACTGAGCTCACAGTATTTTAAAGGGGCGAGTATCCAAGTAGTAACCGGGATGCCCATTTATATATGATCCACAAACAATGAAGGTTAATGCATGCAGTGATCGGTTTTGAGTACCCGGAATTAGCGAACACACACATGCCTAGTTTATGGATCAAACAGATAAAATTTAACCATTCAGGAAACCGCTAAAATGGTGGCACCGAATTAGGATTTTTTGTTCTTATCATCAACGTCGCAAAGCGAGGAAAAACCGAAGCAAAGGAGCTGTTGGTTACGTCACACAGGCTTTAAACAGTTGATACAAATATGTTTCGAATTTTGCGTCATACTGGACGAACTACTCGTATGACAAGCGACGAGAAGACACGCAAAGAGAGCACCAGGAATGCGATTATGGCTATCGGTGATTAGCAAACTAGGCGTTTATGAGGCCTAGTTGAGTTATTGTTAGAGGAACGCTCAAAACAAGATAATAAAAGCAGAAATAGAAGGGATACACCTATACGTTACAGAAGCGATTACAGACTAGGGAACAATCAAGCTACAACGAAAAAGGATACGCTGCCCTCAAAGCAGGTCGTGTGGCTGACGCCAACAGGCACACAGTGGCTGCCCAAATCGCAAGTCGACGAGGCTGACGATTGAGCAGAGTAGGCAGAGAGAGAAGGACCCACTGACGTACCAAAGCCCGACCACCCTCGGTGTCCAGGAACAGACCGAACAACTTTCACAGAAAGCAGAAGGAGAAAAAGGCTAGATGTAGTCGAAAATCGGAGACAGAAAGAAACTTCGACAACAGTAGAAAATTATTAGACCACAAAATACAAACGCTGGAATTGGACTCCCCAGTCTGACGGGTTCAAGCAAAACAGAGGCAATTACGAAGAAGTATAGGCTTGCGGATAAACATACATAAGCAACACAAAATCACGTTCTTTTTTCTAGTAGCAATCACTCACTGAAGTAATCCAGAACAGCCGTGTCACTACTTTGGCTAATCATTGGAGATAATTGGAACTTGACTCGAAAAAACATTCTCCTTATTACGAACCACAGGAATTAATACACCTTATTTCACTACTTCAATTACACTCAAGAGTACTTGTTACACACAGACTAAAAGTGCTCGAAAACCGCACAGTTTCACAACCTGATAATAACCGGCCACACTTGTGCCTTATTTCTGGCAACACGTGTAGCCAAAGATGAGCAAGTACTTTTGCCCACAACCATGAAACAAGTAACCCAACAAAGCCGTGATTTACAAACTACTCTAGCATGTCAACTCTCTAAATTACTAAGCGTGAAATAAGCATCCATCAGCTTCTTAAAAGTAACGTCGTCGTCCTACCCACTCAACATGAACACTAAAGTCAGAAGAAGTAACACAATATTTAGTATGAGAAAACACAAAGCTACACATAAGATCAAAGGTCAATACGATGGAGGAGTCTAATGTGATGATACTAATTTATCAACACTCACCTGAATGTAACTCAGAAGTGCTTTTAGGTCCTCACACTTAGAGCTTTGAAGAAAAACTCCGTCGATCAACATCCGTTCGATTTTCTATTATTAGCTACCTGAGTCCTGAAATTGTCCACTTTCGGAAACACTGCACTAAAGCCGTCATCACTCGAAACCATGTGGTACACTGACCATCGGATTGTTGCTTATAGCCTAACCCTGTCGTGCGAATGTTGCAAATGACCGGACCTAACGTAATTAGGCATATTCGGTTTGGCTGTGCTGACCGAACCATAATAATCACAATGCAACGTTTCTGAAACACGTAGTATCGCAAAGGTAACGATGACTGAGAAAAGAAATTCCCAATGCGAACAGACGGTGTCAAGTTCGTAAACGGAGTTCTATTACAGACTGTCCATATGAGTTCATGTCACTGGATTGTTGAGCACATAAGCCGTTCCTTTATCAAGATGAATAAGGGGGCTCTGAGGTTAGAACTAGTTGGTAATTTCTGGGAGCTGTTTGAAGGCACCAGTTCTTAAACGGCATATGAACAACTGTCAGCTGGTAAACAAGCCTGATGAATAGAGGACGAAAAGACCTTCCTACGGCCATCAATGAAATGGATACACGCCGAGACAATTCGGATCTACGTATGAGAGAACACCTACCTGAGCAAGAGTCTGGGCGGCCAACTGGGGATGCGCATGATCTAGACGAGCAAACTCCCCCAACGCCTTGTTCAACACAGGATCTGCCACATATTCATCACGTGAGTGAATACCATCGCATTTTGACAAAACCAAGGAGCCCAATATGGCCTGGATAATATCTGTACTGGCTGCGGGCAATAATCGAGCCACCACAGATGCTTCCATACCAGAAGTCCAAGCAGTCCAGACCCACGAGGGGGCAAAATTGATCGAGGGCGACATCTGTATTGGTGCCAAACCTCCACGAAGTCGTTCCCATAAGCAACTGAGAAATTCTTGAGTCATACCAACCGTGGCCTCGGCGTCCAAGCTGTTAGAAGTTAGATATTGGTCAGAGACGTTTGTTGGTTTCACTTCAGGCTTGCTTTCCGTCGTCGAATCGTCAACCGGAGGGGCTGCACAGGAATGCATGCGCATAGAAAAAACACAATAAACGAGGGAACATACTACAACTCCGTGGAAATTGGCAGCAAAAAAGTTCATAGTACAGACCAAGAAACGCAACACAATACTGTATGAAACAGGAACGAATCAAAACGAAGTATCGTAAAGGCCGTACACAAACAGGTAAACACGAAAGGTTAGGCTATCAGCTGGAAAGGTGTTTATGGACAGGCTGACTAACAATGATTTGTGAGCGAGTTACTGTGGTGTAAACGAATAATTGATCAAAAATCTAAATGAACAGGTGCTATAATCAGTCATCAACTAAAACGTATTCTCGATTAACAAAAAATGTTTAATCTATTGAGGCGACCTAGACGTCGGGTACAATGTGAACGCATTGTGCGAAAATAGAAATAGAATAGACTTTACTTACCATTCTCATGCAAACCGACCAACGTGATAAGAAAAGAGATGGGGTGAAGGAGATACTACGAAACTAGTTTCACCGAATATAGATAATCATGCACAAACAACGGCTGCCAACGGCGCATAATGAACGGACAATTTTCGTTCCAACAAACCACAACTAAATATAGGATGTGTATACGCCGTACCATATATGGCAATGATGCTCGCAGGCCGGCATATGTTATTTTGGATTTAGAAACAGAGTTGATGAACGCCTAGCTGTCACAAACAGGTACACAGAATTGATCGTCATCCCGAAAATTTCCTTCCGTGACGAGAAACCTTTAACGGATGACCTAACAACCGAAATCTCTACCACAATGTAGACAATAAGTGATACATATCCTTTAAAAAAATAAAAAGACACTTTCCTTGTTCATGTATAAGAAAAACGAAATCAGTATAACTATCTTGCAAAATGATGATGGGATCAAAATCGGTATCCCGATTTCGTTAGCAGGAATCAACAGCCTGACAAGGTCGAACATCACATTGGCTCATATGAAAGGTGTACAAATACTTCATTATACTGTAGCCTCGAAGACATATTAGAGTGACATAGATGTACAGCAAAAATCTTCATACAACAGAAAAAGAAATTTTTCGAGGAACGATAGCCAAATTAAAATGAGGACAGAACGCTTGCGAACCAGAAGATTAAAATTGGCCAGCCTTAAAATCGGCTGCATTTACGACTTCCACGTCAAGCTACTCAAACGAAATTAGGTTAGATTAGAAATAACAGGTGTTAACAGCCCCCGAATGATTTAGGTGGATATAAACCAGATGTCAAGTCGAGAAAAAGGATGCAAATCAAGAGTGTGCATATGTTCAAAGTAGAAACAGATTTACATAGAAGACAAGGTAAAATGCTAGGAAGAAGAGCGAACAGAATAAGTTATCCATAAACTTCATAACCCGGAAGACTAATGAATACGGGCTAATTGAGCGATTCCACCGTGACAAACGTCTTCTTCTCGACCTAAACAACAGCAACCGAAACAAGCGATTCAACACAAAAAACCTTTCATTTAGTGAATAGCAAATGATTTGTGAAGAGTACAAATAGCTAATCATACCTGTACTAATCATGGGGTCGACGGTCAGTAGGGGTTCGTGGGTGGAAGTCGTGTCTGTCTCAGTGCGAGTTGAGGACAGCGAGACACGTTGTCGATGTTGCTGTATTTGCGCATTAACACGACCAGCGTTCGCATACATGCAAGTAACCAATAGTCGCATGACGGGTAGACTGATATGAGGCGACCGACAGCCACGTAGCCGCGTAATACACATCTTCTGAAGACTCTGTGAAATGATCGCAATGGTGAAATTATGATGAAATTAGAAAAACATTAGCGAATCAGTAAGAATCTAAGGTGCACAGCCGATGAAGAAAAGTACCTATTTCCTGTTCAATTACAAGCATCTTACGAAGCATACAACTGGAAAGCAAACAACATTAGGCGATGTGGTTGGCCAGAAAGTGAAGGTTGAAAACATCCATGTAGAGCCCTCGCATACTGTGAAAGTCAAGATAAACAGGCCTTCTAATACAGTTGAGTAAGCGCACGCTAGCCGTACACTCGCGAGACACGGTTGTGCTTGTCCAAATAAAACCGTTCGCTTTGTCTGGGCCACATTTCTAAATTTAGGCTTAGCCGCTAAGTAGGACCCAAAACGTCTGATGACGTTGAGAAACTTAATTTGCAATGAGGTCAATTTAGCGATTAAGTGAGCCAGAAACGTGTGTGTTATAAGGTTTTGTTTCTTTGTAAACCATTATAATTAGTGCATTCTCTGTACCAAAATCGGGTTAGACAATAAGCAAGTAGAATGTAATAACAACTAAAGGGGGGTACTCACGTGAACAACAGCTTCAAGAGAGTGTACTACCCTGATGACAACAGAATAACAATCCATAAACGTTATAAACAAAAAGAGAGACATCGTTGCTTAATGAAGGGAACATCTGCCAACCACTTGTTGCAGCTTCTTTTAAAAGAAGACGGCATCAATCACATGCTCACTGAACAGTTGAACTCCGTGCTCCAACAAACACATTACATAGCCACATGTGCTTGTGGACACACATTGTCCCGCTTGTGCCCAACGGATGCAAATGGTTGACCACCAAGACTGGCAAAACGGAATGTTACCTGTTGATGATTGATTCGATTTTAAAACAGAGCTAATAACTAACATGCCAAAGCTCATAGATGGTGTTAGATAAACTTGAGTATCTATCACTTCCTGAGGATCAGGTGATCAAGACCCAGTGAGATGTAGTAACTGGACAGATATGCCATCGAAAACTAGTTTTATCGAATGTTTTGAACACTGACAAAAAGCTATTTAACGGAGGTCAGATCAAAACACACTCCTGCCTTAACTGGGAACAAGACAACTATGTAGTCAAACGTGATGATGACAGGGACTCACCTCAGTTGCACCCTTACCCAGTCGCCCGGTTAGAATCAGACGTCCGATTCCGCGACACCACGCAGTGTGCACAGAAAGGGAGCAGCACAAACTGGTCGTGGTCCCGGCACCAAGTGCTGCGTAGTACGACTGTGTAACGGGAAACAGATGTGAAAGATAGGAGACGGAAACAAACGGTACCAATGCAAAACAAAGGCGGCACTTTTATATAGCATCACAGCGCAACAGGCAAATAATGATGCTGAGACAACAGGAGGTCTCCATCCACAGCAAATAGTCTGATATGTGACTCGAAGAATGAAAATGTAACATTTCCAATATACGATATATCACGCGTTACTTGTTGTCGTATGCTCTGTAAAATGGACTCTGGTTGATGAATGCACATGTAAGTTCGAATTGTGACCTTCTAAAAGAAAGCAAGGCAAAAAGCAACTGCAATGAAGGAATATGTTCACCTGAAAGACACATCTCCAGAATGATAAAAGTAGAGCGGTCAAATTTGATTAAAGATTCTGCATTCTCACAGACATTTCAATGGGTCGTTTTTGAAGAGGAATACTAAACAGCAGCTCCGTTCTCCTTAGTGCTCGCCAGTAGTCCATGTTCTTACCACGATCAAGAGTTGAACTTCAATCACGAGGCGGCCATGCTAACCACTGCTACACTGACCTCAAATTAAGCACGACCGAACTGCCATATGAAAACATTCAGCCACATGATTGTGAATAATGCTCACATTATCTGCTCTTTCACCAGTCTGGATCAGTTTCCCGACATTCGATAGATCACCAGAAGAGCATCCTGCCTACTAACAGAATGACTAGAGCCAGTGAAATGAAAAACAATGGCGCTTGAAACTGTTTTAATCACTCCACTGTTCAACCATACAGGATGATGTTCACGCATTCTGTCAGCACAACCGATGTATGTCATTAGACTGGAGCAACCAAATGAGTATACACAAAAGCTGACTGTAGCACATGGAAATTGAGCTTTGCCATGATAACGGGGGTCAAACGGAATCTCATGAACAATTGGGTTGTAAGGTAAGTTGTTTAGACTAAATTGTTTTTAGGTTTCTTGTTATATCTTTCGCCAAAAGATCTCCTTTGGGGGGGGGAGACTAATAAACGCGCATTCCTTATTCCCAGAGAGTGACGTATGTATCAGCTCGACCACTAATCTACATGAGCACTTCTTGTGAAAAGCCCAGCTCGGCTTGCAAACTGTCGGTAGTACGGATCTTCCAAGCCCTTCCCATCAAATATAGCATTAGGTGTCGCATCTGATTGAACCGAATGAAACTGTCAAACTGAAGGTACTGACCACTGCAAGTCTGTTTACCATACACTTTTTTTTTATTATGCCAACCTACAGAAAATTTATTTGGTTATTGCTGGCTGACTGTGGTGAGTTTAGTTCTGTTGAGAGCTGAACTAAAGGCTTACATAATACTGGTCATGTTATAATCCCCAAAGACATGCACAATGTCATACGCTCTCAAGCCGAGGCAACCAAGGGAAAGAGATATCAGTCATTAACGAAGACCACACCAAGAGGAAATTACCATGGGCTCGGCAGTTTTCAGTAAGGAATTACACGAGTGACTCTATTAATAAATTCTAATTAACGCGTAACAGCCAGACAACCATGAAGGCTGTACCGCCTTGAGACGACGAAGCTTCCAGAACGCAAGCTCTGATAGAGCTGACGGAGATGCCGAGTTGCCCGGCTGAAGGGAATCTACTAGTTTAGCCATCGGACTTGATTTGCAGAAAAGCAGAGCAACACAGCTAGCATCCGAATGATGGTAGGAGTTACGTCCTGACTTTTTGAAAGTGACCACATTCTCATTGTTTATTGTCATGCAGGACTACACTCCAATTAGATACTATCACAGTATGTAAATATGTGCGCGAGCGATCGGAGTAAGCGTAATCTGAATTTGCATCCAAGAAATCGGCAGTCAGTTTCATTATCAATAAGCACTCTCAAGGTCACCTTTACAATCTCTCCTAAAGTTATCCGTATGACAGTGGGGATGGCTATCCAGAAACAACCGGAGTATGACTAACGGATAAACAAACGTCAAAGCGTTTCGGATCATTGTGTTCACAGTTAGTCAATTAAGTCCGGTACTCAGAGGTTTAGCACAGATGGAGCGTACATGAGACCAGGTGCCTAATTTATCTATGTGCAGTAAGGTCAATATAACAAAGTTTCAACAGCTTAACGCTATCTGGCTATCGTGTCTCGTGGCAACGAAAGCAATGCGGTCTAAAAGGTAAGCCTCATACTCGCGTTACAGTAGCAATTGACATTAAAATAGTTTCACTGCTCTTAACATACGTGACTTGAAAAGCGAGGGAGGGTGCTATAGTGTACAATCCGGTGTTTGGATTCCCATTTATAAACCAGATTTGGTTCTGAATAAGAGTAAACCAAACAACACACACGTGCGTATATAATAGAACACGACTAAGTCGTACTCAAGGCGCGATGGATGTATAAAAGAGCAGTTATTTAGTAGCAGTTCAAGCACTGCAATCGTTTTCCCCGCCGATTCCAAAAACTCAGGTAGGCGGAGTAATTACACCGTGCTCGACTGCAGAATACGATTGCGCTTTGAATAAAAAAAATTTACATCCACACCTACTTGTTTCGTTTGACTTTTCAACAAAGCCGTCTGCAGCAGCGGTGGCGGTTGCGTCGTGTCCGCCAGCATCACTGAGGCCAGTCGAAAGAGGCCGGCAGTAAGACCAGAAAGCATTTCTGTTAGACCGGAACCGAACTCTGTAAGAACGGGGTAGACGGGCGGAGCGGAAAAGTGTTCCGTGAGGAAAAATGCAGCAGCCAACACCGTCAACTGATGGCGCTCGACTCGACCATCGACAGTAGAGAATGAGGCTGTCGAGGAGATCCGTGGAAAGGCTGCTGCATCTGGAAACGAGAAGGACGTGAGGTGAATATAAAACAAGAGGTTCACAAGTAAAACATCTAACAAACGGACGGGTTGGAAGTGAGTTTGTTGGACGTATATTTTGATCAACTCACAAGTTTAAGATTTGCTATAGAAGATGCAGTTAACACGAAATGCAGGCCTATGAAGAACTTGAAATATTTCTAGTGTGGGGGCGAGCAGTTGAATGAATAGGTGTGGCTTGACTTGCCGTTTGCCTGGGCTAGATGGAACAGGATCGAAACGGCCACATTGTTTTCAAGCAGTCGGTGGGTTCGTGTGCATGTAGCTGCCGCAGCCTATTTGTTGATGCGTTTTCATACAAATGTTGGGCATGGCGTACATTAGGTCTGAATTGCTGTAGACTTGACTTCTTTTTATCTTCCAGTATTCTTCTTATCGTACAGACTAACTACGATGAAATTCGATCATACAACTCCAGAGTTTGCAACAAGGGTGATGAATACTCTCATTGGCGGGAGCTAGCACAAGGACGAACCATATCAAAACTGGACTGTAATGTACTGTTAAGTCAATCGAAACCAGTGGTTGATCTTCAAATAAGTGACGAGTGAGTAGATGACAGCATCAACTCATAGCAAAAACTGCCACAGAGTCAAACAATATACCAGCAGCTGAAGAAACACTCACTGATAGTAAAGGATCGTCTTTATCCCAGAAATAGTGTTTTAAATCAAGGTTGAACAGGGAAGCGTACTGCAAAATTAGTCCAGCTACTCATGGGCAGTTTCAGGGTAACCAGTATTACAGTACAAAATGTAGGGATGTGGAGATCAAACATGAGAACCACATATACAAGTGGCTACCTGTACGTCTGAGATAGACAGTGCTGATAAACGCATATGTCAACACAACCGTTACAAACTCACCAAACGGTTCGGCAATTGGTGACGTATTAGTCGATTTTCCACCTCCAGCCCCTGATCCCAACATTCCGGCCATGAGCCTTTTTAATCCAGAGGTTCCGTGTCCTGACATCGAGTTGTTCCAACGCGAACCTGAACTCCCCAACTTGTGTGAATCTGTATTTCCCACTGTGTTGTTTCCGGCATCAGTACTCCCGTTGCTATTAACATCTTCGGTAGTTGGATGAACGGCGGGAAGGGGACCGAATAACACCAGTAACTGCCGTTCCACATAGGTGCACATCTGAGTAATTAACGTAGGAAAGGAAGTAAGTTCCAATCAAACGTCACTCATGTATAATCGGAGATATACGCAGACGGGGACTTCTACTGTACGTTTATATAGAGAAGGATTTTAGTACTTAGAGCAGTGTCTGTATCAAGCGTTTATGTGTGAGTGATTTGTGTGTGTGATTTGCGGAAAAAAAGAGACTGCTTTCAATGCAAAAGAAGATACATATGAATGCGTGTGAATATGTATAGTACAGTACAAGGTGCCGACAGGAGACAGTGGAACCAAACGGTAATAATCAGAGCACAAAGCTGGCGTGAGTCAATAATGAAACACACAAAGCTGATTCACGGTTGCATGGTCTACGTGGCACTGTTGACCATCAGTTAGACAAGTTTGTGATCACCTGCTAACACAGACACAATCACTGGAAGGATGAATCTAACAGCAAGCTAACTGACAAGCAACGTCAATTCTGTTTGTCGTCAATAAAACTTACTCTCCCAGTAAAGGAATATATATATATATATATATATATATATATATATATATGGGGGTGCCAATGGATTGGATTCAAAGCGGATTGAAACCAACATAAATCTCTGAATGACAGCGTACATGATGGGCCTTTCCGATTTCAACTTACGGCGAACGTCCACAGAATTTTGGAAATCAGTCTATGAACATTATTTTCATTAAGAACTCAGTCTCTTATGACAAAACAGGTTGACATTGCAAAAGACTGTCTGACAAAAACACCGTTATAAGCAATGAGTGTTAACCGTAGAACGGGAAATTTTTATCAACTGACAACCAACAGTAATACCAACGTTCAACATTTTCATGTTTTACTGTCATTCCAATGAAACAGACAAGGAAAATCCATTGATTCAAAGACCTACTATCGATGATAAACTGGTGCATAAAACGGACAAACTTATGCAACTCAAAATGGATCAAATGAAGCCCCCAGTACGTATACCACAATAGTGCTTATTACCATATAACGAATATATCCCGTGTAGATTGAACAACATGTCAAACTGAAGAAGAAGCACTCATAATGGTTCGTTACATTCGTTGTTACGATCGCCAGCGAACTAACTTACTCACTGGAAGCGACAATGCCCAACGTGTATAAAAACGTCACTTTCTTATTGCCTAAAAACTAAGTCATCTATTTCGGTCAAAAATGGGTTCGTCAAACTTAATACACAAAATAAATAGCCTTTAAGCTCATTTTGGAGCACCTAATCAGTAGCATCGAATACAAGGATTCACCAAAAGTCGGACGCGGGTTAAATTTTGATACAGAAGTAGCCGTGGTAAGAAATCTGAACTTGTCTTTAAAGTGTTCACAGTCCACAGTCAAAAACAAAAAAAAACTTGGCAATGTCAATTCTTATAAGGTTCTTAAAGGTGGTAGTTCTATGTTAAACTAGAAACTGGAAAGTCATAGAACACACGAAAGTTGGAAATAGTTACACCCATAGTTTAAAATCTATAGAGTGCTGAAGTTACTTTGTGGGCCGTAAAAATTTGAAAGCATTTAGCCCCTGAACTAGAGTTTGTAGTTAACAAAATTAAATTAGAAAAAAACTAATTCATGCTTTTGAAAGATTTGCGCAACGCTTTCATCACTAGTTCGTAAATTCAATCTGTACACAAAGTAAGTATCAACAAAGCCATTAGAAAGACAAAATATTAATTAAAACACAAGCTGCGTGAAGTTGTCATGCTTTTTAGTGAGTTTTGTTTAGCGTTTGCAATGTACAGATTCTCGAAATGTGTAATGAACATATAACTTCAAGAGATATAATGAAGGCAATTTATATCACTAAGCTCCGTCTCATAATCAACATCCAAGCAACTTAGGTCGTTCGCAAACGTAATTCAAAATTTAGATTTTTCTAGATGAAAAGGTAGTGAATCATTAGAGTAGATACATTTGCTGTGTAATGCTCTACAGCAATCTTCAACTAGGTGAACAGCATAATGGAAAGAAAACGAACGAAAACCCTCAGGTGGGAACTAGTTGCTGAACAGATGTATGTACCTGTGAGTAAAGTTCGTTCAGCAGAGGCGAACCAGTAGGAGGGCTATGCTGCTGCATTTGTCGCTGGTGAGGTTGGGTGCGAATGAGTAAAGCAGCATGCAACAACCACATTGCCGAATGTAGACCAGCAGTTTGGATTGGGATCACGGAGCATTCTAGAGCCAGTCGAGTCTGTTGTACAGCGGGCTCCAGATTAACAGAGTGCAACAACTGCGAATGTGGGTCACTGCAAGCCAATTCAAGAACGGCAGTGCATTTGGCCAAACCAAGAGTGAGCCATGCATGGATTGGGGCTGGGAAGTCGGTCAGCGAAGGTAACGTTTCTAGAGCTGTTGTGAAGAGCAATCACAGATCAGAAAGGCGAAATGAGTAAATGCTAGACAGGAAGTGTTAGATAAGTAGGTGAAACCGGAGTTATCAACTAACTTGCTTAGATATCTGTTCAAGACCATTTGGAAGCTTCCTGAGAATAAATACCTTCGACACGATGGGATACGTTTGAGAGAGACTGAAAATTCGTCATGTTAGCAACAAGTTAATTTGTTTACCGATAAAGGTTCACTTCTGACAAAGAACCTTCGTCATGCTAGTTGAACTGACTATAAATAAAGGAGTATTTAAGGTAAGTTAGGCGAGAGGAAATGAATCAACTTGAAGGCAAGAGATCGCGGATCAAGTGTGTAAAATCGGGAAAATGATATGTCCAAATTGATTCATACAACAAAGCACAGGCAGTTACAGGTACCTTCATTTCTAAGGTCGCAAGATCAGACACCGACCTTTAATGGACTGAGGCATATTTGTTAATATTGTCATCTGGTTCTTGACCGAGTGTTCAGCATCTTCCGGCGATCCCACTGAATTAATTTCGTACACGGTCCCTTAGTTGTACGCATTGACTACCAATCGATTTTTATCGGTGGCACGTTGTGCAAAGGAAATACGGTGTGCTCACAAATACTGATCCGTTTCCAGAAGTAGTGCGCTTGAACAGCGGTATCTGACAAACGTACACTGCGTACGCGTAAACAGGAACTCCGGAATTGTTACACAAGGATGTGACAGAAGTAAGTGAAAATGAAACCAATGCAAATATTCTGGTTGAATTTGTTGACGTTGAGAGAAGCAGGGAAAAGAAATACAGCCCGCATTCACTGAAAGTGTCAATCCTTTCTACCATCAATACAAGTCGGTTGACTAGTAGAAGACCGGCCGCCATATATGTCAGAGGGGTTGAAGCCATAGATTCTATTTACAGTGAGTTTGACTTTCGTAACTTCGACGGCATTCGCTACAACGTGCCCTCTATGAGCCAATAATTGAATTGACATTTCCCAGTTCAATTTCATGTATTTTTTAAGTGACTTGTGATTGCGGAAATCCTGATTATGATTTTGTACCAAATCTAATTTTGGAATAGTTTCCTAATGTTCATACGACGTTTGGCTGTTCGTCACAAAGACCCAATTCACTACATCCGGCAAGCGAATGAACTCTGTTTAACACAGTTAACCTATGACTTCTTGCCATTCGATTCACTCAGCTATTCATGATTAGCATGTTTCAAATGTCTCTCTATTTGTACTTAGTTCGCCTGGTCTGAAGAAGCTCATATCAGAAGTAAAACGCTGCCTATTGCTCATAATTTGCATTGAAATTATACATAAATTCGATTGTATCGAGGAGGAACCACGTGTAGAACAATTAGTAACTTCAATTATTTTACGTAAAACTCAATGCTAAGTGTAGTACAAAAAAGTTTAGATATAGATACAACTACGGGAGGTCGATGTTAGTCTGTGGAAAGTGCGCAACTTAAATGGCATTTGATCTAACCAATAATCATTATCATCATCGTAGACAGCAATACATCAGTGGTTCACACTGATGCTTAACTGCCACATAACCATGAAGAAGAACAAACAAACCCTGTTTTAGAAGAGAGAAGAAAAAGAGGGAGGGGACCTAACCACTAAAAAAGAGCTACGTCTACACTCAAACATACAACATCAAGGCGCCTACACCTTGCAAACAAACAACCGAGCTGTAAGTGAAAATAAGGTGTCATCAGCAAGACGGCTTCCTTGCGGCCTTCACTGCCCTGCGTCATTAAGTGCACTCACTTCAAAGACAACTCGATCAAACAACGACAACATTCACGCCACTGAGCTCGGTTAGCCGCCATCTCATCTAAAGTTTCAAGCCACCGACTCTCTGAGTCGCGAGGGCTCCAACCCGGGAGACGAACCCGATCTACAGTGCCCAACCCCTTCGTGAACGATTTCATTTGTCTACGCCAGGTCATCATCTGTCCACCTCGCACCTTACGCCAATCGGACGCAGCGTCGGCAAACAGTGCTTGGTGTGGCAAGCGATTAGCTAGCATCCTTAGTAAATGACCTAACCACCTAAGTCTGTGCAAATGTAATGACTGAATAAAAGAACTCGTTTGGCAATCAGTGCCAAACACTCGCTTCCTAACCTCCTCATTCCTCACTCGTTGGTGCCACCCGATACGAGCGATTGAACGCAGACGTCGGTGGTCGAATACCTGGAGGCGGTTCACATCCCCTACTCTGATCGGCTATGTTTCGCTGCCCTAAAGTGATACAGCCCTCACTGTTGTTTGATATACGCGACCCTTAAGCTTCAGAGTGATACATTTCTGTTGCCATAAGTGCCTCAGATTAGTAAACACCGCCCTAGCCTTAGAAATACGCGCCTCTATTTCATTCCCTACACCTCCGTCGCCGCCGCTGACGCAGCTTCCCAGATATACAAACCGGTAAACAACTTCCATGACTTCATTATCTAACATTAAACCTACGTAATCACAGCAATCTTGCAGAATTACTTTGCATTTCGAGGCTGCAAAGCGCATTCCGAAGTACTTAGCAGAACGCGAAATTGCATTCAGCGTTGCTTGTGCCGCTTGAAAGTTGTCAAACAGCAACACCTTATCGTCAGCATAATCAAGATCAGTCAGCCTTCCACCAGGTAGGAGGTCCACACCGGAATCATTTGAGTGATGCAAACAGTCCTCCATTATTTCGTCCAAGAGGAAATTAAACAGAAATGATGAAAGGGGAATCTAACCAATAAGTCGTTAGCTTGCCAGACCTGAAACATCTACGTTTAAAAACTTGGTTTTCGAGCCGGCCACCATCGTACTGGAAACCTGTTCCGTTAATCTTAAAGTAAATCATGCATTTTGTGTACTGGAAAAACCGGTCTAGCACTCACTGTCTTTAAAATACGATTTCAACCATTCGAACTGCTCGCGGGCGGTGAACAGATCAGACAGAAGCAAAGCGGACCGAATTACTGAACCAGAAACAGATAGAGGCAATCCTTTAGATCGATCCGTAGATGGTAAGTTATATCGTTCCTGAGCAGTAGATAGCCCAGACTCTGACCGAAGTGAGCCCGAGGAGTCCGGTGTGATAGTGAGGGGTGTGCTGAGACCAGGTTGCTCCGATGGGTTGCCAACAGGACGGCTTGGTGGCGTTGACCAGGATTGATAAAGCAATTGAGTTGATTGTAAACAAGAAAATAGCAAATCCTCGTATTCGGTAATCAAATGCCCGGATGATCCAGACTTCCATGACCGAGAAGCAAGCACTAATAGAAGGAGAAGACAGGTGTGTGGAAAACATAAACCAAACTAGACTGTAACAGAAGGCTGTTTCATCAAAAGACGAATTTTCACTGAAAACTGGCAGTTAAAAAAGCAACGTATGCATACATCCAAGTCAAACTTCTCAGCTCTCATGGTTTTCTATATTCAACATTTTATGAAAGCCTGCTAAAAACGCTGCAAGCGATCGAACAATTGAACTACAAAGCCACACCGGAAACTCAGCTGATACAGCGCTTGCCGAGTCTGAGTATACTGTCGTCTTTGATCGTTCGAATTCTGCTGAAGCTCAAAGTTTTTGAAATTGTATCTCCTGTTAATCATCAAATCCGACTCATTAATTAGTAGTGATACTCTACAGAGGACCAATGCCATCTATTGGGCATATCAAATTCCGGAAGTTTGTTCTGACAAATATCAGGAACACGACTGACACTGTCAGCTACATGGATTAGAACTGACAGAACAGTTTTGTTTTAACTTGTAGTTATTCTTGCTATGGCATCTCCCGAACGCAATGATGACTTCGAGAAAGTTGCGACCAATTCTATTCTTCCGAATTCAACGTGTAACAACAAAACACCTATGAAAAACAGAAATACAAAATGGTAAGAATTTCTGGGAAGATGCATTAATCCGAAAACTACAAGGCATTTCTTCCGACAAAACGCTCACGCACCTCAATTGGCTGTCCGAGATGTTCCATAATAATGCGCACCCCTTGACAACAGAGTAGCAAACGGATTCGGTTTAGATGTTCATACAACGTAGTCAAAATATAACCGAGACGGTCAGGTGTTAAATACTTAGCATTCACCCATTAGCATCACAGTTTCTTCAGGGATGAAATTGAAAAGTTCGAATGAAATGACGGCGTGTAAAATCAACCTAGGACGAGTAGACAAAAAAATTCTGACCAATATATGTTGTACCTGGAGTCACATAGAAAGGGTAAAGACAAGAACAATGGAGAATGCTCGAAGGTTAGCACGAATGTGGCAATAACCAAATAACGATTTGTGCGATATAGGAAGGGTATCAGCTTAGGTCGTACGATGAACGTTCATTGGAAGGACTGAAATGTTCGGATGTGATCAAGCAAGAAACATTCAGCTCTTGGGGGGTTTTACCTGTGTACCGCTGGAAGTCACTGAAGAATTTCGCCGGAATGTTAATCAGCGTTCGGTGTACCAGACAGTTAGATTGTACCTATACACTGTCATTTCTAAAACCTTTTTGGTTACAGTGTTGACGGATTATGAAGATATCTGTCAAAAGTCCAGAATGTTGAGCATTGGAACGCCTGCAGCTTTTGCTAAAATGCGATAAATTCCGTGTACATATAAACTAGTTCAAACAAGTGTTCTGTTATTAAAAAGAAGGCGATGATGTGAGCTCAGACAATTGAAATGTGAGGTGGATGACTATCTGTGTAGAGGTCGCACTAACAGCTGTTGGTCGGTCGATCGGTTGTCGCGTAGGTGAAAACGTCGATCGAGTCATTCCAACTTTCCGGCCAACGTGTGACAACTGCACAGGATTGGGTTGTTCACGATATCTCAAGCCAATATTTGAGAAGATGTACGCTAGTTTTACGTCGCATAGTACGCGATGGAGATTTGAGAAATTTAATGCACTGTGATTTTTGTAACCGCAGCAATATTGCTTAGGTCGTAATGTCAGTAATTGGTACCGTTACATATAGACAGCGCTCGTTGAAACATTCAATCGAGGTAGTAACGATTAATGATATGAGTAAGTGCGCTGGGAATAACCCACTACCTGCTGGTCCTGAAACAGTGGGACACAAAAAGGCTTGGACCCGTTAATCCCAAGCGAAACGTAAAACTGAAAACAACGTCTGGAAACCAACTGGTGAACTAGGTCAATGAATGTTTATGAATCCTAGATTCTGGTCCAAGTAGTGCGAAGTAGTGAGACCATCAAAGACGTCCGCTGGTGGGTGGAAGGTGATAAGCGGCGGTCTTACTCGTAATACAGGTCGTAATTAGACAGTGAACCACGGAGTACGGAAATGAAATAGAGCGCAAGGGTAAACGTCAAATGGCAGAAGACTTCGAGACCGGTAGCCCAAGGCAACAACCTCTGACGAATACCCCGCGTGACAAACCAGTGCAACTGAAATTAGCGACTTACTAGGGGAATAGGAAGCAGACAAAAGATAGCGCTTGTCGATGTCCTCCTGACGTTCGCTTACGTCCTGCTCAGGCGTGTGAGGACTGTTCGTAGAAGGTATCAGCCTCCTCACTAGCCAATACACAGGAAACTGACTCGGACTGGGCAGACCGGGCGCATCACCAAGTTTTTCAAGGTTCGGTTCGATAGTGTTGACCGCCAGCTCCATCAAACCACCACAACTGCCGACACTCATGGTGCCTGCTTCGGATTCTCCGGTGTGGACCGGTGCGATACCAGGTGGAAGCCGAGTAAGATGAGTATCGATCGGATGATCTTGATTCACGCGACCACGTTCGTATTCGATAAGGCTGATGATAGAGGTTAATTTTCGACCTAACCTAGAAGTAGACAATATTGCACGGTAGAATAGTGTCTGTTTAATATGTTCATATAACCAAGAGTAAAGTACACTCCTACAGACCAAGCGGACATTCAGATGTTTCTATCAGTTGGAGTATCGGTACCACGCCAACACAGATCGAAACAATAGCAGTTTTAGAGACGTGTAAAGCAGAAGACAAACGACAAAGCAGAACGACTTGCTTGGTATGTGAGAAATGTGGCGTGGCCGAACGCGGTTGATGGAGCAGTTGTGAGTGTAATGGATCGCCCGGATGCGGCCGAAGTGCCGCATCTAAAAGCAACCGAGTTAGTCCGAACAGACCTAGTTCAAGACATTGGTTGTGTTCGATATATTGCTGCAGAGACAAACATACGACAAGAAAAGCGAGAAGGTATATAAGCAAGCAGATATTAGGGCACTGCATTTTCGAGACTACAAACGCAAGATCAACAGTGAAAATGTGATCAACTCAGCTCGAAGTTTACAAAATAAAACAGGATATTCAAAGTAGCTGAATCAGAAAGTACAACATGGAGATGGCGGCCACGTTGCTATTTAGTGATAAGCATTCTATTTCTAGCAGGACGATGCGAATGACAGACACACCGCTCTAAAGTATGGCAGCATAATCACCCAAATCTTTCGGAAAACATGTGAACAGTCAGTGAGATTTACAAAGCTGTTAAGCAACTGAAGAATATTTGAACATCATTAGCTAAAGCTACAAGCTGTAGGAATGTAGCTGATTAGACTTAGGTGAGCAAAACGATCGATCAGGACTGCATGCACACTTACCAAATCTGCTGTATCCAGTTCTTGAGGACCGCCCCTCGTGAACTGTGGACCAGCATCATAATCTATACTAACAAGACCATCGATTTCCTCCTTGTTAGAACTGGCCAGTAATTCCAAGTACGACATCCACACGTGCTCAAACTGACGACGGTCAAGCCATCCCATACCACTAACTCGACAGATGACTGCTGCCAGACGATCCGGTTCGAGGCCAATAAGCGAGGGAAATTCTGTACACTGAGGTTGACTGGGAGTTGGGCGCTTATCCTCTGGAGTCAAAGTAATGTTCAGCAAGCGAATACAACCTGTCGAAACAATACATGGAAAACAGCGGTTTGATAATATTTTCAGCGTTGTAGTCATACCTACAGGTACCATCGTTTTGTATGACACGGCAAAAGACGACGAACAAACAATCAAAACATTCAAACAAATAAGTCTAATTTTTTTCGAATTTAGACACACCACTGTCAGCAATAAGTTCGTAATGTGAAAAGTTGTGTGAGCCCTGATCATACGAGCAATACCACGTGTTATCACCCAAAACGGACAACAGAACGCTTCCCAAATCCATAATCACGCTATCGCCTGTACATTAAACATGGACAGTACACCTAAATCCTTGTAGTTAACAGCCGTGGAGCCAGTTACGGTGTTGTTCACGCCGGCAGCCGACAGGTGGACGAGCGAGTCATACTAAAGAGTAACGCCCCGACGGACTTACAATTTTCGACGACCAACCTTAAAATTAACTGATAATGTGAAACAAAAATGAAAGCGAAAATACACACTAGAAGCGGACTTGAAGAATGCGCCTACAAATAACCCGATTGATCATCCGAAGGAAACATTTCGAACGGTCGCAAAACGGGTAACAAAAGCAGATCAAACTGAGAGCTTGCATACCAGAATGCTATTATCTAACTCTGTAAATTAGTTTCAAAAGACGATTGAATGTTGCTGACAGTTTGTAATACTCGGAATTAGGGACTTCGAATAACCCTAGAAATCGTACTCGAATTGAAACCTCCCACGCTAGTAATAAGTAGGAGACCTTGTGCCGGTTGCAGTAAGCAGTTCATATTCGTGAGACAAGAAGCCGAATTTATGGATGTATAACAGTATTAAAGAAATCATAGTCA
Organism: Paragonimus skrjabini miyazakii; assembly: GCA_014338405.1. NCBI lineage: Eukaryota > Metazoa > Platyhelminthes > Trematoda > Plagiorchiida > Troglotrematidae > Paragonimus > Paragonimus skrjabini miyazakii. The sequence goes on from JTDE01001078.1 coordinate 70,617, forward strand.
CTTATTGGCTGATCATATGGACACATACAAAGTCACAAACTGAACGTTAATTGGTGCAATACAGAATAAAGAAATAAGCGAATAACAGAAGGCGTAACATTGAGACTGTTCGTCCAATCTTGATATAGTATCTTCAATACAAAGTTTTGATTGGTCTCTTTTTAGAACTCCTATTGTGTCGGGGTTTGGATAAGCGGTGAATCGAGTAGATTTTCATCACACAGTTCCAGAACGAAGATACATACGGTATAAAATAGTGATTAACGGGGAGGTATGTAATAAAAGTGCATAAATGGTACAACGTGATTCATTAGTGATGACACACAGAGGCTCAACTGCCCGTGAGAGTTGGTCGCGGTGGCAGACATACCATGCCGTGGAGGTCAATTGATATACTATCGGTAGTATACAGTCTGTTGGATAATCACACGCCTTATGTATTGGACATTACAATGTCAGGAGATAGTTGTGACCTACCGTGTGAATGAGCAGATAAGGGATCTGTGTCTTTGTGGGGCGTGTGGTTGCAAAATTCACTATTCATGGGATGTCAGTGCACCTGTGAGTGATATAAGTAGTCCTGGTTGGGCGATCGCTTATCAGCGAGCTTATTGTTGCATGTTATTGGTAGGATCAAGAGTCGTCAGCCTCTTCCAGTTACAACAAACTTAGGTAAATGATATTTTCATTTGACTTCAGCTTGTTTGCTTATGACGACCCGTCTATTTACAGTGACCAGTTGACGAGCTATCCAAATTTGTGCTAAGATATTTGATGCTTTTGGGAAGTAGTTCTGGTTCGTGCAGACAGATTTTCCTCATCGTGCCTCAAAAGATTCCGAAGAAAGAAAGAAAAGGCTTATAAGCCAAAAGATTATTCTCCTGCGAAATGCATTTCGAAGTCTATCCGAGGCGAATCAAATTGTGTGGGCTTTGGATACACCAACACAATATTGGGCGACGAAAACTGCCGGGAGATTTGGCAAATCATGAAAAGGCCGAGTGGATTGAACAATCTATCCAGGAAACTGGTTGTTGGTGTCGAAGACCTTGACTGTAATTTTAACAGGGCAACTAGTAACTCTCTTCAGTTCCAACAGAGTTTCTGCTTTCCAATGATTCTTCAGCCTCAATCAAGAACTAAACTGTTTTCAAAGAACTTATTCGACTAAAATGAAATAAAGCGAGCGGATCAGACGGTCTATTACCAACTATTCTTAAGGAATGTGCGGAATTTTTGTGCCAACTACTAGTTAAGTTATTCACTCAACGTTTCAAGCAGTGCAAGATCGCTGATTGTTGGAAGACAACATCAATTCTTAAAAAAGAAACAGGTAAATTTTATCCGATCTCCTGCACATCCGCAGCACTATCAGCTTTCGGTTAAACTCATTCTCGCCCGAATGGGAGAATCGGGTTAACATCGTGAATTCTAGTCAGTTTGTCTGTTGTCGTTCACACTCAACCTTGGATGTGCTCGCCTAACTAGTACATTCTATTCTGTCATCGTTTGAAGTCAAATCAAGAGCAATTCATAAATGTTTCCCATGATGCTTTTGGAAGCACTGACAGAACTACGCTACTTCAAATTCTCGAAGAATCTGGAATTCAAACTCCAAACGTCTAGCTTTTACGCGATTACGTCACAAATCGAAGCCAGTTTACTCAGTTCAGTGGTCAAATGTCATCGCAATTCATCACTGGCTCCGGGGTTCTACAGGGCACAATCCTGTCCTCTTTTTATTTTCACAATATACTGAATCTTGCCAGTAGACAATCACAAATTTGTAATCGAATGAGCAGATGATATGATGTTGGATAATAAGCACCTTATCAGATTTTCTTCTGCCGCCCTGCTGGACAGTTTACTTGAGGTGGCAAGCTGGCCTGAGTCTCGTAGTTTGTTTATTAACACATCCAAACGTTAAAATTCTGTTTTCACTCATGAAGAGAAACCCATATGACAGACTTTCCAACACCTGCTGCAATTTTTACATACATTATGAACAGTTACCTTAATTGTAATCTGTTAGATATCGGGGGATTAATTGGGGCAGCAACATGACATGACCACTTCAAGTTATCGATGTTTTCATCAAAGTCCGGAGGCTTTCTTTTAATGTCCGATGCCTAACTGCTCTGTTCATTCCCCATCACTTGTTTAGTCTTTGTATTAAACGCATGGGTGCTCCCCAAATAGGTGTGTTGTTCATCTGTTGTTTTCATTGGTTTGTTTCCAAAATACTTAAGAATCTTTTGTGAGATCCCTAAAAAACCTATCCCGTTGCAGTGACATTCCTCGAAAACAACTCGTTAATTTTATTGTTTCTCATCATTTCAAAATGTATGAACGATTTCCCACAAGAATCCCATCGGATGTAACCGACCCGTTGTATTGGGAACTCTCCAAGTGTGTGTCTACATCTTCCACCAGATGTCTGCACAAACATTTATTTGCATGCATGCGGTATTGCCTTTCGTTACTCCCTATTTAGGTCGTATTTTTTAAACAAACCCGATTTTCCCATTCTTGAATTAATTTTAACAATGAATCGACAGATATTTCCAATAACTGATCCTGGCTGCGGTCGCTTTCCTTGACCTGGCCTTGAGTTCCACAGTTGTATTAATACCTATGTGACTTAAGCACACTTATCTGAATGTCTTGCAATTGCTGAAGATGTACATGAAGCCTGTTATTAACTTGACTAGATAAGTTTACGGTACAACTGTGCGTGCATACTGTACTACGGATCTACCGTACCATCTTATTGTTCTGTCTACTGACATACAGTTCCGCCGTCTGATCATACCAATTACATCCGTGATAGAGCAAACATGAAATATGGAGTGAAGTGAATGCTGGATTTTATTAAGTATGCGACGTCACAGTTTCTATAGCAATGAACCTAAGCAACTTGCTATTCGACTGGAGATTCGAAGTAGGTATGATCCCACCGATAAGGTATTGATGAGGAAAACACTACTAGCATTCTACGTCAATCGGCCAAAGCTGCGTTCCAAGTTGTAAAATTGTTAACTTCAACCACCTGGACTCCTACTGTATAGTGGTTTAAGCGCTGACATGTATAAAAATGACCGTTGACCCGAACTGGTGTAGTAATTCACGATTATCAGAATAACAGTCGTATACTCCGTCGAATGAGCTTGCCTGGTAAATAATGTTAGCATACACTAACAATTGGACGTTGAAAAATTCGAAAGCTTACAATGTTGGCCTTCCATTTGACCGACTAGTGGTTTGAGGGGTATTGTGAGCTACAAGAAAGCCCGCAAACGTCAGCTACGGAATAAAATAATGTGCCGAAATGATTCCAGAAGCTGACCTTTATCGGAAGAAGATGAACGCCGACCGTCGAAACAAGGTTGCTGGCAACGTTTACGAAATTAGTAAGCGCCCTTGGCTCTGAAGCTAAACAGCATAGACACACTCATTATTAAGTGATCAAAAATAGAAACCCCATTGTTTTTTTTACGGCCGTTTAAACTTTACAAAATCTTCTTGGAGTGCAGGCCAAACTGCTCTGGTAACAAAGAACCCTACGAAAGGCTTTAAAATAGACAAATATAGGAATGAAAGAGTCATGGGATATACGCTGTTCTCACAGTTTCAACAAATGCCGACCAACATCATTCAAGGTCCCGTTGGGGTCACGTACACGACGGCAGATCAGACAATAAGCAAGGACACCTAAATGTGGCGGAGTTAGTGACATGAAACTGGTCGGTGATTCAAACACTATACGTTAACATAACCAGTGAGATGGTCAACAGCGTTGAAACCTACCAAGCAAACACCTGGTCAGACTGCCTTGTAAGCCGGAAGCACTAATGTTGGACCGAAGCAGACGACACTTGTTGAGTGTTTGGCAAGGTCCAATTCGATCGCTCGCCAAAAACAAAGACGCGGCAGCACGATTTTCAAGTTTGGCGGAGAGGGCGTTTGCGGCTGAAGCAGCGATAGTTACACTGGTGTACCGATGAACCAAGGTGGCGGCGACTGGCTCAGGGTACAGGGTTCCGAACAGGGACGGATATTTTGGTGTGACCAGATTTATCAGAAGAGGATCTTCCAAGGGGGTCAACTGAACCGACATTGGCGGCGACGGATGGGCATGCCAAATAGTCAGTGGTTCTGAGAGGGAAGCTGAGGAAAAGAAAGAAAAGGTGACCGAATAAACACAGTTGCCCGGTTGGTTTGCGATCGTTAAAAGCGACCGGAAAAAGCAGGATAGTAGATTTTATTATGATGAATATAATCCGTCAACAGTTGTTTATCTGTTAAAGACAGAAAGATTGAGGGTAACCAAAACGACCATCAACAACAGAGACACATGTGAGTAGCAACTAGCTGAAGTATTGTCGTACAATTACAGAGAATCCAACAGTATCCTGTCGAAGATTAACCCATCAAACTAGTTGATAATAAATATACGCACATCTCTATAACATGAAATACGATTTGCATACGCGCCACAACGGACGATGGAAACTGCGGGTTGTGTACGGGTTGTGTAGAAAAGAGAACGATGTACAGAGAAAACAAACAGTTAATTGACGCACAGAGGGATTAGCAACACCAGCGTCATTGATATCTGTCCAACACCAAAATAGACAGCGTCTTCAAAAGCATAAAGTGACAAACGTGCCACAGGAAATACTATGACAATAAGAAGAATAATGTAAAGGGAACGAAAAGATAATATACAAGAACACACAGAGATTCACAACACGAGCGTCACTGACATCTATCATTTGCAATATTCAAACAACGTCGTAACGAAAAGTACTTCGCTGCATTTCAGACACTAGCCAGGAAGCTCGGAACGCCCCACTGAGATAAGCTTCGGTATCAGTGTCATCATACCCCGAAACAACGCCATGTACTGGCCATCTAAGTCAATGCTTACAAACAAAGTAAGATGTAACAAAAGGCGAGGTGACATTTATATTATAGGTCCGGACCAGCAAAGTATATGAGAAGACACAATTATGCTCAACACTCAACAGATGGTGGTAATGCATGAATAATGCCACTGTCAGGAGAACGATAACATCTGATACTTCCAGGCCGCTTATGCCGCGGAAGGGGATTGACTTGAGGGACCCCACCCCGAGTCTCTGACTCAAAAGTCTGACCTGCGAGACAACAGGGTATGGGGTTTTCTTGGGAGACCCTACCTGGATCCAACGACTCAAGTATCTGATTCACCCGACATTGAGGAGTTTGCCTAACCCGAGGGGGCAATGAATAAGACATTAAGGTCTGATTCTGAGCACTGCTGCGCGCAGTGGATGTACTCGAAGCTACATCAGGCTTTTGGGAGATACTAGATGCTTTTCGACCCCGGCGGTCACGGTCAAACATTGTGCAATCAGTGCCCATTGTTTGATGGTACCTATTCTAACCCTCTTCTTTCTGATATAAAAGACAACGGTGTCGTACTTATAAAGTAGTTCTGTTGTATACACATACGATGGTGCGTAACCACCTAAGCACTCTCACGCGGTCAGTAGTGCGACATACAATCCTATAAGTGCATCTGCTTTACGTCTGGTTGCTCCCATTGGTGTGTCTGACAAGGTTGCATTTGGAAGAACCAAAATCCCAATCAGCATAGCCCTCTGGATCGATGCTATGCACAAGCTTGATTATCAAATCAAGGTATAAGTCTAGCAATGTTACCAACAAACGTCTCTAAGACTTCGGGGACACCGGCAATTAAAAACGCGCACGCTCTGAATGAGGCAGGTTTCTCAACTGTGCAATAAAACTACTCGCACGGTGGCGTTATATACTCGGCCTGAAACATATACAGTTGCCATGGACGGTGCAAGCGCCATCCGAACTTTGTGATCTTATCAGACGCTCCATCAGTGCGGATGCAGCTTCCACAGTAAATGAACCCTTCAACCAGGTGCATTTCCGCCAGTCTCGTGAGAATAATTTACACTTAGAACAGGCTGACGAAGCCATCAACATATTTGTGAGGTTCAGGGCGTCCTGTGAACCATCACAGATGGGAACAACGCTGACTGCACACACTGGATCTCGACGCCTAATGCTAGGAAATACTCTCACATAATGATATTCGCAGTCTTGTGAAGCACTCCAGGAATAGAGGAAAGCGCCGGACAAGCTATTCGCATCCGCCTTGAAATGCTGAAGGTCGGTAATAAACTGTCAAAAACCTTAATTCAACAAGAAGTCGGATTGTAAATGGTTTTCAGGATGCTGACACTCATCAGATGCACCTTTCTTTAATAACCAATATCAAAACGCAGCGTTGCCAATTGAATTGAAAACTTCTATGACGTCTAACTAGATAATTGTCAGCCTTATAATAAGAACGGCGATGTGCTAGCATCCGATGGAGTTTGAAGATTCGACCATTGTAGCTAAGGCCACGGAAAACCCCAACTTGTTCCTCACGAATATGTTGCTCACGCCTTATGTCTAGGCTGAGAGAAACAATAGCAGCAAACAGACTCGACGCTACAAAAGGCAGGATAGTCTGTCGATGGTCCGTTCGTCCAAGTCAGATTCCTTGGCCTGTGAGGAAGTCGATCGCGAGGGGTTTGACCTGGGGCCACTGATTCGAATAGCTAACCTAATAGGGTAGCAATCAACGTGATATGGGTTTGCTTTCCATAATGCAATGCTAACAGCACATCGACACAAGTAGACTCTAATCATCTCGCGAAAAACAAGTGAAACAGAATTTGAATTCGACGGCAAATATGTGCGCAAAATCACAACTCTATCGAATACGGATACAGACACGGATGATTATTACGACCACAAAAATTTAAACATTGGTCTACCGTCGAACATCAACTCACCCTGACAATCCACCGCAGACAGAAAAGTGACAAACAGTGGCAACACATGCTCGGCCCGATCACCCAACATGTCCACACCTTTAGTCAACCGAACGGAGATAAACTGCATCACGTGGTCCATCAGATCTAATGAACACGGAAAGGCTGACGCAGACCGAGACAGGCGAGGAGTTCTCGTCTGGGGATCATCGTCCAAATCAATTTGGTAACCCATGGAACAGAGGATGAACTGTGGGGAGGAAACATTTCACATGTGAAACGAAACAGATGGACATACGTACACATAAACGAACGTCCCTGTAGGGCACAGTGATACGAAAGGAACTGATTAAAGTATGTTAACAACTGTTTAAGCAGCAGCTAATTCGTCTCCACCAATCAAACAACAGGTGTTATCTTAAACATTCAAACTGCTTGCTCTTCACGTGCAACTGGTACACGGATTCACTTGGCCTTTGGATGAAAACATTAGGAAAGATAGCAGTATACCGGGCTCATCGGTTAACGATGAAGCAACGAACATCAGATAAGTTGGGTGATAGAGATCGCAGAAAAGCAATTAACGATGAAGTTGTTTGTCTATAAGATGTTTGCGTTTTTATCGCTTGCGTTCACATACGGGAGTTTCATGGGTGCAGTACCACTATTTTCAATAATTTACCTCCACACTAAAGTTTTCTCATGGTTGTGAAGCAGCAAAACATCAGATTACAAAAATCGATTAAATTTACGCATACACAAACACACTTGGTATCTCAGCTTTCGTATGAAGTAGGTGGCGGGGCACCGCTTAGCAAGCGAGGTCTTAGAGAATTCATAGTAGTAACCACAATAACCCATATATATTATATATGGCTTGAATGCACACGGTCTATTTTCGACAACCGATTTGGATCGGATGCAGTCACAAGTGCTCGGAATTATGATTATACTATTACATGATGTTAATTCGCAAAGTGATACCCAATGACCGGTTCCTTTCCTGTCTAGAATCATCAGGTAAAAACAATCTGGCAATGCGAAAGGTGCCTATTCCATCTATGTTCGGACTATATTCAATTGATGAGTGCAAACCAGGACGAAAGCGGCAATCGAATATCAGTTTGAGCATGAGCATAAATAAATCAATCATAATCACCAGGTTGAACGCTTGCGGCAGTAATCTGTGCAAGCCAATAGTCTGTGGTTTTTCCTTTGAAATTATTAGGTTTTCTATACGTTCAACCAAAAAGCGAACTTCCACAATCACTGCCACTAATGGTGCCGATCAGATTTCATGCGGAAACACGTTAACGGACAGCACAGAGGGACGCATGATGCATCAATTAATGAGTTGTACTTGGCATACTATGAAATATTATGTCATCAAGTAGAAAGCGCTGGCAAGGTATTGATTAGTTGCGCGCAGTCCTAACTGGTGATTAAAACAACTTCATACTTGGAAATTCCGCGAGTAATTAATTACCTATCATCATTATGCGAACGTGTTAGAAACACGTGATAAGGGGGCAAATGAAAAGTTCTTGGTTCAAAACAAACGGACAGACGCGCTAACCTCGATGAGGACGCGAAGGAAACGAAAAGCCATCATTTCAGTCTCCATTGGTAGAGCATCAATAGCGGGAAACTGAGGCAAGAGCTGCAACACATAGATCAGAGCAGTGCTCAGACCGATGAGGTGCGACTGAACTGACGGGCGTAACAGGGGATCTATAATGCGACAAGATTAAAATAAACAAGAAGGGGATATACAGCACACGAAACGTATCAGACGTTTTCGATTCGTTTCTTGGAAGTATGTGAAACATTTAGACTAAAAGGATAAACGGAAATGTTTCTTCGATTAGGATCACGACTTGAGGAAATGTTTTAGTTGATAACCGTTTGATTGCCACCTTTAATAGGATAGTTCTGAAGCACAATACTCGGAAGATCACTTTCATTCGGCCTATGCTGTCTATCCCGCTATGCACAGTCAGCAGTAGTAGTGAAAACAAGCTTCATTTCACGAAATATAACAACCATAACTGTAATATATGGATAAACTAAGTAAAATAAGCATGAAAACAGTTGTAGTGTGAGTTCGAGGACAGAAAAAATTAGACAACAAAGTCCCTTATTGTCTCTATAACACAAACAAATACAGTGCAAAGTTTCATTATCTGAAGATCTTGACAAGAAAATCACGAACACAGAAGTCGACGTTTAGACCCTCGATGCTTTAAACTTTAACAGATTTAAGTGTTAGTAAAAGTTTTGCATAAAAGCAATCCAAATACCTGTGGTTTGCAAGATGAACCAATTGGATTCCGTGATAGTTCGCTGAATTCGTTCGAAGAGAAGTTGTTGACTAAAAATGGACAGAAACACACAAAAAGCGAATAAACTGTTTAACCATTGACTATAGCCTCAATTAGAAAGGAACTTCAGCTTCTAATTCAGATGGTCAGAGTCATACAAGCATAACTTAGTCTGACAAAAAAACGAGCAGACTATGGCAATTCTGCGAATGATTAGAGAATCACCGTGGTAAAGCAACTACTGTAAGTCTACAGGTACATGTTAAACAATAGACATCCAGGTTGAATACACAGTGATCTAATAAAATTCAAAGAGATGTTTTGACGTTCGTTTGAGAACCCAATCAACTGGGTCTGTGAATTCAGAACCGCCTGATCTGAATAGCTTATAGGTCCAGAGTAAGGATGATGCATTAAAAGAAGTTTACCAGAATCTAAGGCGGACGGCAAAGCCAGACCGTTTACATTCTCGTCGACGATTTGGTGTACTTAACAAACATTATGACACACAGCATGAAACAAACCGATGAGATTATGCTCGTTTTCTCTGTGAAACCTGTTCTTAAGAAGAAACTTTTATGGATATAATTGAAATGGTCATCATATAGTTGCGAGTACAACCAACTGAGAGACATAAAAACGTACAACGGGTTCAATTGTTACTGGCAGTAAGTGTGATCAGTGGATGGGTTGTACGATGTCACATATATGAAGTACAGGTTGGCAACGTGTTGATATACATGACGTCGAACCTTTATCTTGGCTTACGTATTCTGAATCCGATTGAGAAACATCTGGGATCTCTGGTCGTAATGTCAACAGTTTGGAAGCGTTTGCTGCAAATCTGACCAATGTATGAAACGCAATTCCACAAACAGCAGTGAACAAACTAACGTTTGGCATAAACAGAACGCGGACAACACTCGTAACTCACTACCAAAAGCAGAACAATCTAATGTGAACTAATTGGTACAAAATAGAAATGTTGAAAACTTAGACTTTCAATTCTATATTGGAGGAGATATATTTTGAAGCCGATTATAAACTAAAATGGCCAAGCGCCCTTCCTACTAGCCACAAATCTTGGTGTCCTATGTGGACACAATTTTTTCTATACTTTTCTTCTTATTTCAGCTTGCTGCCGGTTCACAATGAATGGGGCCTAATGAAGTATGTAGATTATATAGTACTCGGTGTCCAATATTCCGGGACATCGTACTCCCTCGTCCAGTAGAATGGCATTACCTAATTGATTGGCGGGTCCTACGTACGCTCCTGATTGCACAATACGTCCTTCTTAATCAAACGAACTATTAGTGTTGATAGTTCCCCAATACACGTTGAAAACAATCATCATTTTGAAGTAAGACTGAACCACAAGCTGACCTGGTCCCATGAGAATAACAATGTTTTTACCGAAGTAAGAAGACTTAGATATCATGCTGTACGTTTTATGTTGTTTTCAATCCCGGATAATCTTATCATTAGCTTTCTGAAGGCATACTACCCCCTTCCCATGGGGTATACTATAATGTAGCTGTTTCTCTTGGTTTAAATTGAAATATCATAAACCCTTTTTTTATATAAACACATGAAGTAGCTGCTTGAAGTCGGCGCTAGTAATCGATCCACGATTCTAAAGCAAGATTTTAAAATCGTATGGCTCTAAAATATAGTCCAATTCTAATCATCCTCTTCATCGACATATTTTCAAACGTACACCTGCATTCTCAGTTAGGTCTGGTTTCACGTTTACATATGGTCGTATCCGTGTCTACAGTTCTGTAATCCTTTACTTAGCACGGTTTCATATTATATCCGATAAACTCGTGGAAGAGCTGGCTGTGAAATTGAGCAACTAACCTTTACAAAGTATTGTCTGTCAAAGGTGTGCTTGTGTAAATGCCAAGTATTCACCTCTTGAGGTTCATAAAGCAACTTCTTAATCAGTATACATACGTAGCTGCAGACTTACATGTGCGCTGGCCCAGAAGGAATAAAGTAATTGGATATTGCTATTGTCAATCCCTTACCTGATCATTGCTGAATACGGCTTCTCCAACCAGTAAACATCTCACTCGACTGAGCATAATTCAACTAAACTCGGCGTATTAACCATCGGAGATATAACTTCAGTGAGTGACTGTAGTATACAAGCTAGACCGAAGAGCCACAATTTCCCTACTGCAGGGTAAATAGAATAAACGGCGGACAGAAGCTCCCGGATGAGCGATTCAACGATGGCATGGACATCCCCACAAATACAAAGTGAGGAGTGCGTGAGCTTGGATTATTGGAAGGAGCTTGTTGGTCTGAATCACATCGTCACTGGCTAGATCCAAAAAAAGGTTACCACAGGAATACATGCTATCAATGTTGTATAAACGGAGTGAAGAGCTATTTTCAACTGACAATTCACTGACGAACGAGAAAACCCCGTAATAGTCGTGCAAACGTAATACTGCCTTTTCCGAATATGTTCTGTGTCCAGTTAAACGGAGGGGTAACTAATCCTACGGGCTTACGCGAAGATAAATTTTAAAAAAATCAAATAATCAAAGAATGAACAGTAATGAGCAAAGATCGCCTAAGCGATTGACAGCCGATGCATGTCGATGAAGCAAATCGACAGTATGAGTCGTCACTTTTTTATGACAGGCACGAATTGGCTAACAGGCCTCGACCACGTTTTGTCCACAAGTAGGCAAATGTATGTACAATTTGGGTAGCTGAGCGCTGGAAACCATCCCACTCATTTTTGTTGAAGAATGTAAGTACTTAAAGTCAGTATCATGTAATCGGTTAGACTGAACAAAACATAGATTGTAGTACGTAGAAACAACGGTCAGGGGATGAAAATGAGTCGAGTCAATTCTGTACGAAGTGCCAAAAACTTATTGGAGGTCGTCAACGGTCACGCACTCACGGTAGCAACTCATCAAATAAAACTAAAAGAGGTACTCACAGTGGAGATTGAAAATTCTGACAACACTCGAGAACCAAATCTACAAACTACAGACGCGCCACCTGCACCATTATCTTAAAGTGTGTATGTTAAACAATTTGTTCGAAAGTCAATAGCTTTCCATTAGATCGCGGACCGATATGATGAAATGCTAACAGCAAGGCATACTGAAAAGAAAGGACGCTCATCATATGCAAACACATCATTTTAATGAAAATCAGACTATCTGACAAACAGTGCATTTCGTTATGCAAGGCCGCTGATACAGACGATTAGTACTCAACTTACACATCTTTAAAATGAGAGACTGCCGCTCTAACTTACCCGATTCGGAACAAAGGTCCCAATTTGCCAGTTACCGGGATTGTCACTATAGATTTATCCGATTCGCGAGTTGGTGGCAGCGATACTGCTATTGTGGATTTGTAGTATGTTGACGTAGGAGAAGAAGAGCAGGCTGTTGTGGTCGACAGACCGAGCACCAAGGTGTAATACAACAGATAAGGAGAACAACGTGAACAACATTGTGCTAATACACATGTTATGCGATGTTCCGTTCCTGGGGCTAACTTTGGTCCAGATGTAGCCAGAGTTTGCATTAGTCTCGTCGCTATTCGTGTGCTGCTGACTGATGGGTTGTGATGAAGCAACGACTGTGCCATCTCCAGAAGCCACGTGTTGGTGCCCTCTTCAAGTTGCTGTGGATTACAATCGAAACAGAAGAAGTCGGACAAACTTGAATTGTCCCCATATTCCAATAACATTCATAACTGGTGGTCATTGCAAACAGAAGTTCGCGTAATTCTCAATGAAGGATTACAGTTCACATTCATATATGAAACTTAGAACAGACTACATAGGTTAGCACACTATTAACAACAAACGGCAAACAAATTTTATATTCCAAACATATTACGCAGAATGGCTTACTTGTAACGCAGACGCAATGTCCAGTACGGGTTGAATGTCGCGGACCGGTGAACTATAACCGACCGCATAGACGCCATCGTTCCCCGCCTGTATAAATCGATCAATTGCCTGTTCGAGCAGATCGCCTAATTCTAGCAGGGATGGTCGTAATGTTCGTGAGCTTTTGGGCAGCCGCGTACAATAGTCCATAAGTGTGGTCAACGGAATGGTTATGGAACACTGAAAAGCACAACAGACAAGTAAAAATCAGTGCATTCTGAATTCGTCGGAAGGGACAAACCAGAAGAAACTTGAAAATGTCACCTGCCATAACGTTCCAACAAATCACGTCGATAGACCGTAAACAAAATTTGTCCGTGACTGTATCGACCCGATACTTTGGCGGACCATGTTGAGGATAAAATGTTAGATGCAACGTGCCTCCACATACTGAAAACAAGGCTGTTTGGTCGAGTCCGGTCCCTTCTGAACTGTCGCAAATCCTCAAACTGATGGTAGGTAATCCTATGTAACAGTGCTGTATCACACACTCTACATAGACCTTTCTGTAATATACGATAATTACAATGAATGTCTCTGTACATAACCTTTGAATCTTTAAATCAATTATCCGATTTGGCCTCAAGAAAGCAAAAAGTAAGAGATGCGCCATTAATGATCATCCGTTTTGACCACTGACTTCGGAATAAACCGTAAAGTTATTTGGACAGTCCAACATTATTCTTGATTGATAGGTTTACCTTACGCAACTTTTATCATAAAATTGTTGGTGAATTTTTAAAGAAATGTTGATGGTGCAAGTGGAGTTGTAGTGGTATAAACCGACCTCGTTTATCAGACATGTAGTGCGTCAGTGAATGAACCGAAATAAGCACAAATAAACAGGGAACAAAAACGCAGGCCCACGAAATGGGGGAAATTACGTATTTTAACGTCCCAATATGATTATACATGAACCCGGACATAATTACCCCCAAGGGATTAGTTAAGAGTTGCGATGTGCACACATGGTTGATGAGATCGTCAATAAAGTAAGAGCAAGAACACATGATTGATCATCCGGACAAGACCCAACCTCTTCAAACTGACTGAATCTACACGCATTGTCTTGTCCACAGGGATTGTGACGACGGGGTTTATGAAGGAAGTGCAGCAATAACATCGATTAGGGATGAGCCAAACTCCATTTCTGACTACCTTGCAAAATCCAACTGGTCTGAACAGAAAACGAAAAACCGTTCAACCTGCGGACTCTCCGAAAATATCAACGTGTTTTGCATTCCTGTGAAAGCGATTTATGTGGACAGTTTTCCGCATAAATCACCAGACAAAACCTGGTTCTATATACTAACGTTGCTGGAGTACTCGTATTTAAAAGTAACACCTTACTGTTAACCGGTTCGTTGTACTCGAACAGAAGCGAGAACATAAAATATGAAACAAGGCGATCTTCGCAAATCTAAGTCAAGTCGGGCCACGTGGGGACGTTTCTCTGAAGCTTAAGAGCAGTGCTATTCTAAGGCTGCGAAGCATAGCCAATTAAAGTGAGGAACATACATTGTTTTCACATGTATCACAGCCAATGACTACGACCAATAACATGCATTGGGTGGTATCCATGAGCGAACAACAATGAAGTTTGGGTGTGGATATTTGGTAGTGTGGGCCAAGTAAGGCCATCTATTCGATAGCTACGGTTGCATAGGTTAAAGTGGAGAGCTGGTGTACTAAAGACGTTAAATAACCGTTTTTCCTGTCAACACATACTCTGCATATATCTAAACTGACTGGCGTAAGATGCGAGGTGGACCAAGAATGACTTGCCAATACGAAGTGAAGAAAACTAACGAAAGAATAGCTCCTATAAGTTATGTTCATCCTATAGGCTGGAGTCCATGTGAACTACGGTTGGAGCATTGAGAAGAGGATGGCTAATCGGACTCAGTTGCGCTGTTGTCGTTTGACTGAGCTGCTTACAAAGTAAGTGAAACTAATTGAGAAAGCCTTGTTGTCCATGCAGTCTCACTCTTGTAACTTGTTCGTTTGTTTGTAATGTGTTGCACTTTCACGTTGCACATTTGAGGAGACATAAAGGATTGGTTAGAAAACAGGCTTCCTTCAAAACATCATCTTTACTTATAAATCAGAACTTGCTCCTTTCTTTTCGTGAATGTACTGAAGCTAAGTACTAGCAACAGTCCCTGATGTATTGCAGTTGATTATAAAATCAGAAGCTGACAAACAATAACACTTTTCTAACGCTGATTTCGTAAAACACCTAGTAGTTAGAAACGATGTGACACCCTGACATAATTAACCCGCTGGTAGCACAAAAACGAAATCAGTGGTAAAGGTAGTAGCTGTTCCAGTGTTAACAAAATGTCACTGCTGAGAACTGAAGAAGGATTAACACTTCAGATTTGTCCGTGATGAGAATGTACCGAAAATTCCACGTAAGTAGCATTCGAGAGACTCGCTATCGATCCAAATTTTCTGACAAAGTATACAGACCATACGGCCTGTGTAATGGTTTTTACGTGAAAATGTTATGAACGAGGACAAAACACAGTCTCCGACGTGGTAAATGCAGCTGATCCCCAGCTAAAAAATCTTCCGATGAAACAGTGATGTGTACTCCACGTGAATACAAAGTAACCGTGTTAGCAAACATCATCATCATAACAGCCATGAGCCTGACCAAAAGGTACTGTGACTCGGGCTGCCGTTCACCTCAACAGTGACGTAGAATATCCTAGAAGAAAACGTTACTGAGGAGGCTGAAAATTATTGAGAGAAGACTAACAGGAAGAATTAGAAATGGTATGGAAACAGGTCCGCCATTGACTGCGACACATCGCCATCTCGGATAGCGTCTCTAACCAGCGGTTTGAGTGATCACGAGGACCCCATCCAGGCAGGCGACACCTACCACTTTGCTCAATGGAGCAGTCAGGGCCTTCATATTTCGTGACCATGTTGTTGCTTGACCACCACGTGGTTTGACCCAACTGTTGGTGGCCTCAGCATATAATGCCCGGCACGGTAAACGATCAGATGACATACGGAGTACGTGACCTAAACATCGCAAGCTGTGCAACGTAATTAGCTGACCAACTGACCGCGCATCCCGAGTGTTCCGGAATACGCGCCGGCGAACTGCCACATTGCTCACGTGATCAGTCCACTTAATATGGGCCGATTCGCGGAGACAACGATGGTCAAACACAGCAAGACTGTTGATGTCTTCTTTGTGAACAGGCCACGTTTCCGAACCATAAAGCAAAATGGAACTCACACAGGCATTATATACCCTTCCTTTCAACGACAACCGGACGTCTTTTCGACGCCACAGATGACGCAGTTTGGCAAAGGCAACTCGTGCCTTTGCGATCCTCGCTGACATCTCATCAGCAATATTACAGGCTGACGAGATAGTGCTACCCAAGTATGTGAAACTGTCCACAGTCTCAAGCGGATTACCTGCAATGAAGAAAATAGGAGTTGAAGTGCCCCAGTCTTGAAGCAACACGTTGCACCTTGAAGGTGCAAAGCGCATTTCATACAAACCAACTCGATCGCTCAACCTGTCCAGCATGGTTTGCATGTTTTCGGCAGAGGGGCTAAATAAGACAATGTCGTCCGCGTACTCCAGATCGGTCAATCTAGCGCCAGGGAGAAGCTCAACACTAAGTCCACTGGATTCCCAAAGCGCACCCTCCAGAATGTCGTCCATGACAAAATTGAACAGGAAGGGGGAAATCGGACACCCTTGAAGAACACTACTAGAAGTGATGAACGCCCGAGACAGTTGTCCATAGACTCTCATCCTGCTTGCAGAGCGAGCATACAGTGATCTCAGTAGATTCACGTATTTCTCTGCTACTCCCTTGCGGAGAAGGCAGCTCCAGAGAACGTTACGAGCAACTGAATCGAAAGCAGCCTTCAGGTCCAAAAAGACCACGACTGTCGGCTGTCTGTAACAGTGCCGACGTTCCAAGATCCGTCGCAAGGTAAAAATATGATCAACGCAACCTCGACCGGATCGGAATCCTGCCTGTTCTTCGCGTATCTGGCTTTCTCTGGGCTTAGTAAGTCGACGTAAAATGAGACCAGTGAGTAACTTGGACGCAATAGACACCAAACTGATGCTCCTGTGATTGTCACATAGACTTCGAGCCCCCTTTTTGAAAACGGGAATGACTGTTGATAGGCACCAATCACGAGGCACCTCTTCAGTCTTCCAAATCGTCTGGAGGAGTTTTGTCAGTTCTGATATCAACCTCTCCCCACCATCCTTGAAAAGAGAGGGAGAGAGGAGATCTGGTCCAGGAGCCTTATTACGCTTTAATGATTAAAGCTCAAGGACCACTTCTGCTTCCGACGGAGGACCGTCTGGAGTGCAACAACTGACCAATCGGGTACCGTCGTCCACATGATCTGGTTGAGGCCAGCTGAACTGTTCTTCAAAATGTTCAGCCCACCTGTCAAGTCGGCGCGATTGACTGGTAACAAGTGAACCATCTTTTTCACATATGGCCTCACTTACACCGACTCGACGACCAGTACAACCACAGATCAGGGAGAAAAGACTCCTGCTATTCCCAGATAAAAAGGCTCTTTCCATCTCTTTCGACTGTTCTACCAAGTAGTGTTCACGGTCTTTGCACAAACTTTTAGTCAGCTTGCGTTTAAGTTCTCGACGGTCATCATCATATTTGGAACCAGATGGGATCGAGCGACGCTTGTTCATAAGGTTTATCGACGTGACAGAAATCCAGTGCTGTCGCAAGTGAACAGCCCCATCGGAGCATGCCTGCTCGCAGCATACCTTCATAGCTTCGGCGATTTGTTCCCAGTGTTCATTAGGATCCTTCATCTGACTTGAACTGGGCAACTTCTTCACCAACGCCTTTTGGTAAGCGTCCTTTACATCCTCATCGCTCGAATGCCACTTTGCATTTACGAGCGTATGTCCTCTGGGCAAATGATAAAACAAAACGGGCACGCACAACAGCATGGTCCGAGTCCAGGTGGTTGCTCCGAAAGGCACGACAGTCCTTAACAGAGTGGCGCCACCTGTAACTAACTGATATATGATCCAACTGTGTCCACGGTTGGGAGGCATATTAGCAAACAGTCGGATCATTGAATGATGTTTCATCTCAAGGCAAGCCCACCAAACGAGCAGATTATGCAGTCAAATCATTCTCATGCAGAAGGTCGTTCGCCAGAGACTTTATGCGAAAAAGGAACGAAAAAAATACCTGTGAATCGGGCGAATTGTCCAAAACAATTGTCTGTAACAGCCGAGATGCCTCCCGGATTGCGAAGATCTGTAATCCAAGAGGCAGCGGGTTTCGCAGACAGTTGGAACATTCTTTGAAGGGCCAAGCGGTTGCAGATTCAGCAGCTGTGCGAGATCTTGGCGCGATGAAATGATCGAACATAATAGCCAAATGTGGTCCAACAGCACCTGGGTGCAACGGTTTGGACAACCATTGTAGGAACAGCCGAATTTGCCAGATGGTCTAAATGAAAACAACAAACATATGAACGATCAAGTAATGTAGCCAGGATGCACTGTTATGATGAGTACCTTCTATACGCGCAAGAGTTAAGTGGTAAATGTCTACTAAACAACATTAAGATACTAAGATTGGAAAAGTTCCACTATTTCGAGATAAAAGAGTAAGGCGAGGTTACAGATTAGCCTCAGCCGACAAAAAAGACGAATGAGTCAACACAAGGGGCTTGAGGAAAGGAAAGACTATTACTTAGAACAGGGATGAAGGCTTCAGTAGCAAAATAGTTGCGGCTAGGAAACAATAGATGGGCTGACTGCTTTCAAGCTGTCTGAATCTAGAAGACAATCACAGAGATCTCGCAGAGTGAACCAGAAACCGTGACTGGTAATCGGTGTTTTCGACACCGAGCTTCGGTAATAAGTACAAGTTCATGAGAGCCGATTAAAGACGCATATAGTATGGGGAATCAGAAAGAGCCGACTTCAATGACTTATCAACATGACCGCTTTCGGCCTATATCCCATATCTGTGATGTGAAAACTGATAACTTTTCTTATATTCTACGGAAAGTCGAATGAATCGAGATCGCCGTCATAGTGTCACCGAAGTGCATAAAATAACATGATACTACGTTAGTGAATGCCATATACCAGTTAAATCAAAATATGTGCACCATTTTAGTTGCCCACAAAAATGAAATATTATGAGAACGCACAGAATGCAGTACAGAACACAGATATGGACTACCTACTGCCAAGTTTGGTAGGATTTGTGCAAAGCCACTCAAAAAGAGGCGACTGGCTTCAGGACATTGACAAATCCTGTCGAAAAGCTCCCGAAATGGTGGGGAATGGGTTTGCCAGAGGAAGAAAAAGTGTTTTAAGCCGAATTCGACGCTATCCGTTCCTATCTCCGGTTGTAGTAAACTTGTGAGAACAGCCAAACTCTGTGTGGAGAAGGAAAAACGGGGACAAAAGAAAGGAATACGTTCAAAGGAAACGCTTTTGATCAAGTGGGCGTTTTATGAGCATTTCAGTTCCAATCTATAAGAACGGATAGACAACGATGCAGTCACATGTTGTATCCGGAAAATTTTAACGAAAATTTAATAGCATGGCAATTCCACCTGAGAGTATAACAAAGAACAGGCACAAATAATAAGTCTTAAGTAACTGTACAGAGATCCTGTATTGAACGTATGTACACGTTTAAACGCAACCTTCGAGTATAGATAATCTTTACAGCCAGGGACTTTCAAAAACAAACGTGATTCCAGTTTAGCTCTTGTACCTATAGGTTACCGGTGACTTGAAGGAAGAATATCAGGTTCTCAAACCTTTAAGACATGCTCTAATTAAGCTGACAGGATAGCCAGCATATAACGTTAATAACCAAATGTAGATGCACCGCATCAAGATTTTGACTTCAAATTTGCTTTCCACAGTTAAGGTTCGTTTGTGTTAACACCAAGTAGCACGAGCGACGGAGGATGGAAAAAGGTATGCAGGTTTCAAAAATGTTTCGCGTATGAGCAAACTGGTACGCAAGCTTACAAATGAATGGTATGTCTATGCAAATGGTATATCAGATAGTACGACTTAATAAACACAGATACCTCCCAATTGCGCACATTTTTAGAGAGACGAACAGCATGTACGATGTTGACACGCCTCATAAATTGACAGACAGAGAAAAATTATGCCTTTAAAGGACGTAGTGCTCACTTTCTCCCCACGTGCCAACGCGCTTTGGACGTACTGAATTAGCAGAGCTTGGATGCATATTTCGACATTCAGACAATTGTAGTTACGCAACATGTTCATGGTTTCGCCGCGTGGGTTCCAGTCGGAAGGCATGAAGGACGACTGCTGACAACCTGAGCTGATACCTATTATGTGTGAGAACAGCCGCGACCAAATGGAGAACAAAAGTGGTTCGAAGGGTCCGAGGCGAACGATCAGACGATGGCATTCCTGGTAAATGTTAAAAATGAAGATGGATAGTGGAATGGACAACTGGAAAGCGAAACGGGACGAAAGCTACGAGCGAAGTGGATGGAATAACCGAGGAATGTCATATCACACCGGTCAATAAAAATTGAGAAAATGTGTAATCAGGAAAGGGTAGATTTGACAAAACTACCCAAACATGAGGCTCAGATCCAACCATAATTATGCAGAGCAAAAGAAACGGAATAGAAGTGATTTAGGTGAATAAGAAAAAGGAGACAAAAACCAATTTCAGTGGTTAGTTAACAAAGCCTAAAATACCAGGAGAAGCCACAAGGACGATAATGTAACATTTCCCCAAAATGAATTTGGGTACAGCAACAAAAACGGACGATTACATGACTTGCAGATAAACACTGCTTGTTCTGTCATACTGTGAAAGTGACGTCTTACTTCATGTGTGCCGGGAGACTCGTTTGCTACTTTAATTCTACCATGGAACGAAGTACGAGTGATACATGAACGACAAACATGTGTCTTGTTCGTACCCACAATTTGATCAATGACCCATGTTTTCGCTTCACAATGTCCTGTTCTGTGGTTCACACCTGCGCATCGGTGTGTTCGGCCACGAACTGAGCACATAACCATTGAAAGAGCATCACACGATCGACACTGAAGCGACTGGAATGAGAGAGAGTTGCGCGAGAGTTGCAACCTAAAAAATCCAAAGCAACTTTCCACCTTGTACAACACATAGTATCTGTTATACAGATATGTGCTGAGTCATATACACGGTGTGAATGCCATTAGGCTGCCAAAGCCTAGCTAGTTGTATTATTGGAGCAACGAAGGCTTGAACTCACAGTCACAAAATTGACGGTCAGAGCTAATCCGAGTGTTTCAACTGTTCTGGGTAGTTACACAAGCAACAAATTAGTTGAAAAATGAAATGGGTAGGCGAGTTAAGTAGTAAAGAATAAGTAGTGCAATCGAAAAGACCTACAGTGCTGCACAACTACGAATCTCGTTCAGATCCGACCCGGTTGTCCACGTACAGCTCAAAGATACGTTGCCTAAATGTGTGACCTCATTCTGTGTTTATTCTTTCACATGCTCCTGTGGAGCAGGTTACGTCGGTCGCACAACCAGGCGCCTTTCTCAGAGGATACGTGAACACCACCCCGCGTGGCTGACTAAAGGCGAGGTGAAGTCTATTTCGAGTGCAATTCTGGCTCACCTTGTGGACTCAGGGCACCAGGTCACACCGGAGGTGGCTTTCCAGCCCATTTACCGCTTGCCCAGTCGTCAATCCAGAGGAGTCAAATTTCGTATTCTGGCCACCGCGGAAGCGATCGGAATTCGGTTGCGCAACCCACAGTTGTGCGCTCAGAAGAAATTTGTACAGGCCCTACGGTTACCATGGCCTCCCGTGACTGACTCGACACCCCCGGTGGTCAATTTTGTCACCTAATTGCCCTCCAATTCACAATCTCGTGATGTAACTGTGTGACTAATTGCTTTTGATTTTGATCGCTTGACAACCATGATGATATAAAATGTTATGTAATTGGCCCGATGATGAATAACCGAAAACAGACTGTTCGCCAAAACACCCTTTTACTTCTAATGAACTCATGGGGCTATTCGAATCGATAAAATGACTTGTCAAAAAAAGTGTGGTTTACCAACGCGTCTTGCGTTAAAACTGACAAAACAAGTGTTACCATTGTGGCCAAGAAACAAGTTTAAACTGAACAACCTCGGTTTGACAACGGATAGATTCAAATGTTTCCATGTAGGTAGCTCTAAATCAAACAGCACGCACGTAGTTCAACGTATCACATAACGGCAAGCACAACGGTGATGTGGACCTTCCGCACACATGAAACATACGTCTCATTAGGAAGTTCACACTGGTGCTGATCACTTACATGTTTGCAGACAGTCACCCCACGAGTAATGTTTTGTACACAAAATGTGCTGTCGATATGTACGATGAAGATAACTACGACGAGACAAATGGTGCGGAATCGAACCGCAACTCTTCATGTGATACACGTTTGATGTAAGCAAGTTAGTCAGGAACTACCGGAGCGTGTAGATCCTAGGATGACCAGTGTGTTTCGTAACAGAGTCTAAAACAAAGTTAAACGGTCCTATGCCTTGGATAATGTTCCAAAACAGAAAAGGCCCGACAGTGAAGGTAAAAGAAAACCCGTAGAATGGGCTGGTGCATACTTCGACAATTTCGGGAGAGGAAAAGTCGAGGTAGTGAAAACTCAAGTAATGCTTGCTTCCTTTTTGACGATAACATGAAAGCAAAAATGCTTCAGATTTGACAGGTCTGACGGCATTGGCCTCATATACAGTTTGAACGCTGACAAGATAGTGTCAGCACTTGGATGGAACCATGTAAGGGTACTGACGGTTGAGAAAACAAAAAATCCCATTGAAAGAGTTGAAAATTAATCACATGTAATCGCAGCTTTCGCAAACACGCACACGTTACGGCCAGGATCTTTTGAAAAGCAGTATTATTTATTCAAGTTTCGTCCTCAGTAGAGTTCGTCAGTTGGGCATACTTCCTCTGACACCATGAGTTGAACTCTGGGCCAACTTTTCAGAAATCTACCATGGTGACCGCTAAACCATTAACTTCCTAAGAAGTTCGATCGAATTCTCATATATACACACTCAGCTTCACTCGCCTCTGAGATACAGTGAATTCTCTATTGAGCCACAATGTGAAACCTACGACACAGTGGTCAACACGATTGTCTAATGAGTACGCAGACCGGAGTTCAAATCTCTGTGGTAGCAAGAATGATTGTTACTGACGCTCTAGTAAAAGCGAACTTGTAGCCTAGCGCTATTTTTCGAAGGATGCTGGATGGAAAGTTTGCTCGAAACTGCGGTTAACTAAGTGAGATATAATTAATAGTAATCAAATCCACAACTAACCATAAGTAAATCCAAAGATTAAAGTTATGGAGCTCAAGGCGCAAAAAATCGTCTCCCCCAGAAGCAAACACCAAAAAACGATAAGCTATCAAACAGATATCACCCTAAGTATAATCATAACAAATGGAACGATTTTCCTGGAAAGCGGAGTGCAAAAAAAGCGATCTTGAAATAGACAACCGAAAAAGCAAGGAATCAATCGATGACAGTCGACACTCACCAAGAAAGCTGGATCGGAAAGAGGTGCCGAGGGGAGGTGATACTTTCCCTGTGGAGCTGAAATCAAGGGAATTGAGACATTGAAGATGTCAGTAAAAGAATCCTAAAGAACTCCGTCAAGTGCGGTGCAGCAAAGGTAGGGTAGGAAGTGAACCACTGAAAAGTCAGTAAATCGAGGTGTAGCAGCGCATTGCTGAGTATCGTATCACACCATAATTTAGTGACGCATACTTTTAATACAGAAGTGACTAAGTGTAAATGTCCCGATAGCGCATTCTAGTGCACGATCTGAGCAATTGCACACAAAAACCAGAGAAGTTCAAATGAAGTAAATATTGAGTGCTATGAATAAATGAGTACAATATTTATAATGAAACTGATTGGGGAAAAAAGGTTTACGAAGTACAATAATTCTTACACTCAAAAGTAGGCAGAAACTGGAATTCAAATTGGACAGTAGATCAAATCGGATAGCACCTAAAATGATGCGGAAAACGCGACATAAATTCCAGCAGTGCGAATGCACAAATGTGGTTTAATGTTCCTGAAGTACAATGTGAAACCAAACCAACAGGAGTGGATAACTTAATAACTTTGTCAAAGTAATGTGCGAATCAGAATCTCAGAATGAAAAGTTCGGGAACGAGAATGAACACAAACGATCACTTGATATAAATACTGTGCAAACAAACTAATGTTATCAATGAAGAATGAACAACTCGACGATCATCTTAATTTCACCTACACAAGGAAAGATGAACCATACCTAACCAACGGTCGCTCTGCTACCGAATCAAACAGGAGCGTCATGGGTGACCTTACGCTGCTTATACACGTAAGGGTCAAATTGATGCGAGAAACACACAAGCCGGATGAACTAAAACTGTTGTTACTGGATGTGCTAGATTTGTGATAGGTCTACCGTATCAGTGGCGTAGATTGACGAAAGTCGTTCGGGTCCTTGGAATGTTCAGCAAAAGTTATGTTGCCTACCAGATTTATACAGTTCCAATAGGGTTAACAGATGGACGAGTGCCGATTGCATAAGAAGTGCGAGGCAGGACCGGTCCGAGTTGGGTGGACGTAAGGCAGTCAGGCTGGTTGCCAAATGCGAAGGATTCGAGCTAAGAAGCTGGTGAATCATGCGGACCAGATGGAAGAAGACATTAAATGGAAGCTTGCTGGAAAGGAAGAAAAAAATGAGAAGTGATTCAATTGATGTGTCGGGAAAAACCCGGTTAATTGTGATTGCCTCAGAAACAGCACATTCAGGCGTACGAAGTGAAAAAGTTCTTTAGTGGAAAATAGTCTAGAGCAGCAAAACGTTGAGATGCTATTGATTGTAATGCTAGTGTAATGAGACAAGATTACAGCACCTTACCGAATGAAGAACTACTGATGAGCTCTATTGAGAACGAAACTCGAGTCTAGTGCATCTTTTCGAAATGAGCCGACTGGAAAATCAATGGTAATGCGACAGCTGCGACCAATTGTGGGTGATGTTCAACTTGAAATTAACCAAATCCCCGACTACTCATCAGCGATTGAAGAGCGTTTAGCCGTTTAGAGTATACGCGGAAGTTGATACAAATGGAAATTTGATTGGTCGACGCCAGCCAAACAAAGGCGACAATTAATTGTTACGGCGATTTCGTTTGTAAGCGGCGGTGATTAATAGAATTCGTTTGAATGCATGCTGGATTCAAACAACTGAAACACTCGCAGCGAGGTAGTAGAAAAGAAATAATTAACAGGAGGATAAAACAGAAACTAGTTTACCGTCTAACGGTGATCGGTAACATAAGCATTGCTGTGTCTTTATTAAAACGTGAGTGTTTTTCTAATAAACTGATATTCTTTAGTGTCGTTCAGCCTGTCGTTCTGAATTCTTCGAAACAGAACACAAATATGTGCACCGTACGGAGACCTGGACGATTGAATAAGTGAGTTGAACGATTAGGTTCACAGAAAACCTTTAATCATCACACACGTACATTTCTGTGTGTGTGAAAACTTCGTAAAATGTGAAGTAATAATTGATTTGAATAACTGTGAAAAAGGTTCAACGGCAAAATGCAGCCGCATCTGTTGTCATGGTGAAATTAGTAGACAATGAAGCGAACAGACACCGTAACAGTAGTGAACATGACGACTTGATGCTCGAAGATGAAATGAGTCGTCAACATGTTAACAACTAATTCAATATCAACAGAATAAACGAGCAAATGCTACTGAAACAGATAAGAGATCAAACAGTCACCACTGCTTGAAAAAACAATGACTCGGATAGATTGACGAGGTAAAGAAAAGAGAAGGATTCATGCCAGTGACACAAAATTGTTTTGCTTAGCACAAGCTACGTTAGGCAGCACATTCATCTAGGTACTTCGTAACCGAGACAAGGTAGAGAAGATAAAACGGAAAGGATAGACCAAAAAGTACACTCACCTATCTGCTGAGGGCAAAAACTCGTCATCTGGAGAAGAATCCGCTGTGGATGTCGGGGCATGAGCTAACAGCTGAAGAAGTCTCAAATGGAACCTAGCGCAAACCACATGACAGACTGCCCAGCAGATGAACCGAGCAGAAGGCGACTGGGAATTCGTGAGATCAGACTACAGATAATTTGAAAAACGAATACAAACAGTGAATGTTACATTGTTTCTTTGTAGTGCAAAACGCCGGTTGACTTTGGTGTAAATATATGCCGTAATTTAAAAAGACCATGCAGTCTACGATAACCTAAGATAAGTGGTGACAAGTACGCGACATTCATCTGTCGGTAGCCACCACAAACGATGTTTGGACTGCGTAGTCATATGTCTTGGATAACAAATCACGAGGGGAGGAAAACCACTTAAACACATATAAAGTCTCCAGTTGTATTCTGCATTTGATCCACGGAGTATATATGGAGTATATATGATACTTCACTTCCATCTATGCTCCAGGAAGGAACATAAAAAAACCCAACCGACTTATTACAATAATAATCTAGAAGGGCGTAACATCAAAATAGTATACGGTTTATGGGTGAACAATAACTGATCTGCCTGCCGTACATCCCGATTCGCCCATTGAAACAACGATCACTACACAGGACAGGTGGATATGGAAGCTATTGCTCCACAACCCAGCAACAACGAGCTTGAGGTAAGCAAACACAAAATCAAGGAAACGAGAGGAAACATGTTTGTTTATTTCGCAAATACAATGGAAACTCACCGAGGGTGGCGGTGTATCGGAGAGATCAAGTTGTGTCTCGTGAACTTTGGCTAACAAGGTGTAAAGTGATTTCCTGGAGGATTCGTTGACACAAGAACTTAAGGTCAGAATCAGGTGGTCAATCAGACGAAGTAACGCATTCAGGTCGATGCGTTTGAAAATTCTCGCGCTGCCATTGACCAAATGTGTGACGACGGCGTTAAAAATCTGTACAGGATCAGAAATTTACAGACTGTACTAACATCAGGAAGTA
Organism: Paragonimus skrjabini miyazakii; assembly: GCA_014338405.1. Lineage (NCBI taxonomy): Eukaryota > Metazoa > Platyhelminthes > Trematoda > Plagiorchiida > Troglotrematidae > Paragonimus > Paragonimus skrjabini miyazakii. The sequence goes on from JTDE01001078.1 coordinate 97,810, forward strand.
AAACAATATGAACGATAAAAACATGTGGTAGAGAACGAATAAGAGGAGATTCAATGATAAGCAACCGGTATGGTGGTCAACATACGTATTGTGTGCCAATACAAATATAACTGTGTCCAGTTATTCTAAGAGAACGATTAAAAAGCAACTTGTTGATATCATGACAACCAATGTATGGTGATTCCTAAGGAGGCAGGTTTCAAACAGGAAGTAGCAGCACAAATATGCAGTCAGAAGTCCATTTCAACGTTGAACCTGTGCATAATAGACACCTTCATGTAACGAATATTTGTCGGGCTCCTGATTTGATCCCCGTATAAAATAATCGCCACGTCCACTGTGTCTACACAGTAGATACCCAAGGGAACTCATACACCTCCAATCAATCCTTTATTAGTCTGCAAAAAATGCACCATCATCACTTTTGGATGAACCGTGCCCATACGTACTATGGCTGCTGACAGCGGTACACAAAAAAGCAGAATAATAACTGAGTACGAATGTGTGAGGAAAGACCGAGTGAAAAACAGAGATCGACAAAACCGAAGTCAAGAACCTTACGGATATGGGATAGGCTGTGATTGCGAAACCGCGACGTCCGATAATGTTTCTGCCTTACAGTATGGATGATCACGATGTTCACAATCGAGAATGCGACATCTACCAGCCTCGTTTGGCAGAGAGGTCAAAGCCTTGATGGCCCGTGATGAAGTCATCGCCTGGTCAACTTGCAGTTTACTTCTCCCGCTAAACGGGCTTACAGATTGTTATCAGAATAACTATCTTGCCATCGGCTTACAAGCGGCTCTACAATTGGAGTCACCCCCTATGTCGACCAGCTGTAACGAACAGGTTCAACTTGGTATGAGGTCTCTGAAATTGTGCCTGATACGTTAAATTCGGGAGTCATAAAAATAATAATGGTCCCAAAGTTGAATTTCCAGTTTTAATTCTGGTGAACGATGTTCCACTGATTAGTAATCATACAAATAGAGACCACAAATGGTTAAGAGGGTAGACAGTAGAAAAAGAGCTAGGACAAACCTTGGCTAAACTGATATAGGAATAAAGATCTTCGTACCTGAGAAGCGGTTTTGAACAAGTGAGCGTTCTGTGCTGTCGCAGATTCGAGTGATGGCAATGAGACCTCTTCCAATATCAGACACAACTGATCATAACTGGCTGGCAGATGGGACAATCGTCGAAGAAGAAAACTGAAAACAGTCTCACGCTGAACTTCCAACTGCCTACAAAGCGGAATTGGGAGATTAGCATTAGCGTTCCGCATGAGTTTTCGATTATAAACTACGCATATACAGGGTTAACGACGTCTGAATTGCGAAGGAAACAATTACCGAACACCATAGATCAGAAACGTCAGTAGTAAAACTTACTGAAAAGTGGGATCTTTCGCTTGTTCCGTCCGACTTTGTTCAGATGCTATGCTTGAGACAAGTGGTCGCTGAATCACATACAAGTCTACCACAATCGGCACCAAAGCGGCCAGTACCAAGTTATTCGATTCTAGGCCTTCAGCAGACAAAATCTCGGCCATACGCATAACCTAAAGTAAATAAATTGAAACAACCAATTTCTACTGAAAGATTAACACATGTATAAGATTCTAACTAAAATAAAACACGAAAGATAGATAAATTGATTTAAACGATCGCAGAGGGGTGTGCGTGTGCGCGCGATATACGAGAAAAATGGTCGTGTGTTTGGACAACCGACGCAGGCTTCTTGCTTTGTTAGTTGGGTCTGAAGTATTAGACGAAGTGAACAAAGCAGGCTGTGCTACTGTTGCTTCCACAACAAGGAATCCTAAACCCTTGCTTATTACCCTAATTCCGCTTCTTAATACCCGAAATTAGTCAGTTGAATGTGGTGTACAACTGAATAAGGTAGGTTGCTAATCTTTTCTTCATGACCTGTTGCCTGCTTCATGCACTCAGGTCCAACGTAAATTATATACAGCAATTGTAGGAGTTGGGGCTTTGATAATTCGTTTGAGTGGATCCTACTTACGGTAATTCCAGAAAAAGTTGAGAACAATCGATAATTTTTTTTAGTAATAACGTGTCACTTCGGATCAGAAGAATTTTCTGTACGAAAAGTAAAACGTTGTCAATCAGCCAAATTACCGATTGACCATACGCCGTTCTGAAGGTAGGGCTACATAGTGGGTCTCAGAAGTATTTCAACTAACCAGTTGCCTACCTTCCTTTGTCATGGGAAAGCCGTCGATCCGGTTAGTAGCTGCCGACAAGATGCTTACGTGTAGCAAGAAAACGTGAAGCAAAGATCAAACGTAGAAAATGAATTACTGGTTAGGTCATAACAAAGGAAACGTTGTACTTGGACTAGGAAAAAAAGATAACATTAAAATAGAATATTTAGTTCATACTGACTTCCGAATTATACGACTTTTGCAGAATTGTGATCTTTCGAAAAATAACAGTATAAAACCAGAAACTGATAGAAGATGGAGTAGGTGATCAAGAAGACCTCCAAAAACAAACTGATTAATCACAACGAAATGTTCAGTCCAATTCATTAGTGCGTACTTCCCGAGATGCAAGATCGTTAACAATTCGGTTAACCCAAATCGATATCCAATTCATATAAACGAAAATCTCCGATAACTCACAAACAATCAGAAGCATACCTCAACAGGTTATAAG